>QMIH01001145.1:108638-134824 GCA_003987875.1 Clarias batrachus | reverse complement strand
AGGTCACCCGCTGTGCTGAAAAGCCATGTAATTATGATGGATCCAGACTCTCAGTTGCTGTACCAGCTTTTGGCAGAAGTGCAGCTGGAGCGGTTTTTCCAGAAGATCCGTGATGAACTTAATGTGACACGTGTTGAACACCTGGACTATGTCAAGGACACAGATTTGGAACTGATAGGCATCCGGAAGCCAGGTTTTTACTCCAGCTTTATTTCCATAAGCGACATTAGAACTATTGTGAATAGAATTTATGACATACTCTGGATTTATGTCATGTTTTGTGTSAACAGGGCAAAGAAGATTATGGGAAGCAGTCAAGCGTCACAAAACGAATGCACGGCCACGGTCTTGGATGGCCAGGGTAAAGCCTTGAAACGTTATGTTTTCTCAACAATCATCTTTTATAATSTATGGAGACAATCTGTCAATCATTTCATAACAGGTATTCACTGGCCGAGGACCAGAAGGAGGTGACCAGTCGAGTGGTGGTGGTTCTGGGCCAGAGACAGGGCGAGCTCTTGCGTGTCTTATCCATGACAGTGAGCTGGTGTTTGGGGAGAGGCTGGGCTCTGGCAACTTTGGGGTCGTGAAGAAGGCAGAGTGGCATGCACCTAATGGACAAGTGGTGGGTTTGGTTGTTTCTACTGAAGGCTCTTTTATTCTTTTAAGGCATTAATGTGATTCCTTACCTTACCTTTCTCAATTTGTATTCACAGCAGTAACGGGTCACTCATGGTGCTGGGTATTTGTGACTTGTGGGGATTTTAAGTGACCACTTATATGGTCTAATATGACATTGGAGTAACATACAGTACAGTATAATAAAAACCATGTTATATTGTGGTTTAAACATAACTATAGACACGTTTATTCTTTGGTAGAAAAATATGAAATGTGGACAGAAGACCAAATGTGGATTATTGTTAGTTAGGAGGTAAGCGCTAGACTTGTGTCAATTTTGGGAGACCATATACAGTGTAATCCGAGCTGAAACATTGGTCAGAAGAATTAAATAGTATATTTTTACCACTTTATGGCATGCTTAACTAAAAAATAATTGAGGAAATCACTAGGAAGGTGTTGCTTGTCGCTTTGTCTCCATGTTGCTTGCCACTACTATCACAATTGTTACTAGCKCCTATTTCTGCACATTCGTATAGAAACGCAATTGTTGTCCATTGTTGCTTTGTTACTTGCTAATGTGAGTCCTAACCACCATAATTATTAGCAGCCACAAAGAGAAGGAACCCATTAATGGTTAGTGCTGCTATGATTGATGTGTAAGTGCACTGCTTCCCCACTGAGAGAGCATGTATTTACTCTTCAAACTCAGATCGATCGGGTGATGGCCAAATCAAGATAAAAATTTTAAATTCAGGTCAATGGCAAACTTACGAAGACTTTTTGAATGTGTGTAGACTTGATTTTATCTCACAGTAGTACTGTATAGTACTGTAGTTCTTTAATGTTATAATTTTAAATAGCATTAGGTGTGGATTTGTTGAAAAGCTAAAAATAAAGCTACATGTAACCACCAGTTACATATTCAAAATATGGCTTCATGTGGCAGTACAGGTTAATATTGCAACATATCAAACACCTGATTAAGCTACCCAGAAAGTTACACAAAGTCATAAATTAAACACTTCTGCTTTTTATATTTTTTATATTATTTACTCTCACATAACCATCCATAACCATCTTATCTTGCTCATAGCTGCCTGTTGCAGTGAAGAGTCTCCGGAACAATATGTCCAGGGATGCAGATCTAGTAACAGAATTTCTGCAGGAAGTCACTACCATGCAGTCTCTGGACCATCCCAATATTATTCGTCTCTATGGTGTTGTCCTCACTCAGCCTCTGAAGATGGTAAGTTGTGGTTCCTTGGTACATTTGCACACGAGACACTTAGTAGGCTGGGTTTAAAGTTTATGGTGGAGTTTCATAAAAGTAAGATGTTTCCTTTAAGGGAACATGTTTAAATATCTTATCATATAAGTTTGTTTAATAGACAGCTTTGCTATAGTACCCATCACTACCTGTTGATTTTGTTTWCTTCAGGTGACTGAATTGGCTGTTGTGGGTGCTCTTTATGACATACTCCGCATGCGGCGGGGCAATTTTTCCCTCGCTCGTCTCGGGTTCTTCAGTACCCAAATTGCTGCTGGAATGGAGTATTTGGAGTCACGTCATTTCATTCACAGAGATCTGGCAGCCCGGAATGTGCTCCTGGCCTCCAAAGATCTGGTGAAGATTGGAGACTTTGGTCTGATGAGAATGCTGGGTTTTGACAAAGACCACTATATCATGGGAGCCCAGAGACGCATCCCTTTTGCTTGGTGAGGGACTAATATTATTTTTTCTTACTATTGATATCATCAACCTAATACAGTTGAACCTTGGATTGCGAACATAATTCACACACACACACACACACAGGAATAGAATCAAATCTCAACCAGTCTCTGTCTGGTTACTGAAATCTTCTTCAATTGGTGTGACTTTAACAAAGAACCTCTCTAATGACACTTGCTTTTGCCTCCTTTTGAGGATTTCGGCGGGAAATGTGACATTGCATTGTCGTTAAACAGATTGATCTCCTGCACTGCTACTGCCTTTTTTTTTCACAAGGGCCGTTGTTGCAGTACAGTTCCAAAAAAACAGTCACTACACTTRGACACAAAATAAAAAAATGCTTTACGTGTACGTGCACAATGTTATTGTTCATGAACAATTCGTTCTTTTTGAACAAATCTTTAATGTGACCCAGAAAAATGAGTACTCGCAGAGAGTGATTCGTTCATTTTCTACTGGGCGTGCATGCGCAAAGCATCGCAAAACCTTTGTAGGTTATGTACAGGATACAGTAATGAGTAGTTCCCTGTGAGTCTTCTAGTCCAAGTCTTTTGCCGTTTTGTCACATGACTCCCATAGACGCAGTGCAGTAGTTTCAAAAGAACGAACAACTCGGACTAGAAGACTCATGAGAAGAACTGTTCAATTCTGTTTCCTGTGTACTGCACTGCATTTTGTCTTTGAGTCACGTGACCAAAAGAATGAATGATTCGGACCAGAAGATATAAGAGGTGAGCTGCTCATTCTGTTTATAATATGTCCTTAGCTGCATTGTGGTCTTTTCATTACTAGAACTATATCCAAAATTTGTGTATGTAGAGGTGTTGGGGGTCTGTTTATTAAAAATTTATCATTTTTGCCTCCGAGTGGCACAGTGGTTAAAGCGCTCGCCCTATCATCCGGAGATCGCTAGYTCGAATCCCGGGTGRTGCTGTAACCTCKCGCAGCTGGAGGTCTAGAGAGAGCTGATTGGCCGAGCTCTCTCAGAGGGGAGGGATGAGAGGTACATAGTGCTTCCACATTAATCTACAGCCAATCAGGGGCGTCTGTGAGCTCGCGCAGCGGAAGGAGCGGATAGCGCTGTCCGAGTATATGCAGTTCGAAAAGATGCGGTCGGCTGGCGTCACGTGGTTTCAGAGGAAACTCGTGATAGTTTTCGGCCCTCCCGGCTGAGTGGTAGTAGTAGCCTTAATGTGGGAGCCCCCTAGTGACGGGGGGGAAATTGGACACGACTAAATTAGGGAGAAAATCGGGGAAAAATCCAAAAAAAAAAAAAATGTATCATTTTATTTTATGTCTGATCAAAAGAATGACTCAAAAAAAATTCCTTGATTTTGATGAACGAGATTCAAAGAACTACTTCCCCACACTTGTGCAGAGATGTTAATTATACGAGAGACGCATGCCCACTGAGACTGAGCATAGGAGACGAGAAGAACCATTGGCTCAGTTGTGCTCATGTGACACTCGGCAGACAAAGCATATACACACTACATATCACGACCTCGCTCATTTATCAAGTTAAAACTTGCAATTTACTCGCAATCTAAGGTTCCAGAGTACAGTGGAACCTCGGATTGCGATTAATTTGGTTTACGAGTGTTCCGTAAACCGAGCAAAGATTTTTAATAAATTTTTAATCGGAAACCGAGCAAGTATTTGTTTACGAGCGCCGAGTATCATGTATCACTCATGCGACTCTTATTTTGACACCGAGCGGCAAGTGATCACAATTGAGCCAATGATTTTTCTCTCTCTTGCACTGCGGGAATTATGGGTAATCGTCTCCCCTGCTGTAATTTCACACCGACACAGACACACACACACAGATCTTCCAGGCGCTTTACACATGCGCTTTATTTACACAGAAAACTCAGCCCTGTCGCGATACATTTCAAAGGTAAGGTGCTGGTCCATTTGTTATTTTTTACTTTTTAATTTACAGCAGTGATTCCGGTAGTCTGCTGACGCGAGTATCATTAGAGATATTTCTTTTTTTTCCCATTAAAACAGTGTTTGCATTGTGTATGTTAGTTGTGAAACTTAAAAAGCAAGGAGTGGGGAAGGAGGAGGAGTTTTACTGTTTAGACGAGGGGCTAATTCCACACACACACATACAAATACACGGCGCCTGCGCACACAAAAGGAAACACTTAACTGTCTGGATTTATTTTTACATTTTTTTTAAGTGCAGGTTAATTTGTTTTATTTTTACTTTATATGTTGTATTAATTATTTTTATGTATTTATTGTTTTGGGCTGTAGAAYGAATAATTTGAGTTTTCATTATTTCTTATGGCAAAATTTTATTTGGTTTATGAGTATTTTAGAATACGAGCCCGCTTCCGGAATGAATTATGCTCGTAATCCAAGGTTCCACTGTACTATGTTATTATTGTTCTCATTTGGTACAGAGATATTTAAAAACTGTAGTTGATTTAAAAAACACTTGAGGTAATTAAGGCAGTACAACCGCATACATGTTACCTTCAATAATTTGTAAGTTAAGGACCCACACCTACATGAAATGAGCCAACTTTTACTAACCTACTTCCCACATTGCAACTACCCTAAAATGAGGTTGATTTGCGAATAAATACAACGAATGCATGTATATAACAGAATAACTCCTGCATTACTCATTYCTTGTTAGYTAAGGGGTAGCTAGTTTCCTCACGAATGTGTGTTTCAACTATGAGACTAAAGGTACCTTTTCTAGTCTTGCCTGCTCGGAGTCCAGCAAAAAACACATGAACAGATTACACGTTGATTTATTATTCACAGTAAAGTGTCTTTTAACATACAACACTGAAACTAAGCCATGCAAATTTAAATACAGTGTTGTTATATACAGGTCATCTTCCATTCAGAAATATAATAATAATAATAATAATAATAAAAAAATATTAGCTGTGAGTGTAACCAGTTTCTCCCAATGTCCATCCTAAATGTCACTTCGGATGCTTAAGGGATAAATAAGCCTTTCCATCTGACGTAATTCATGTACGATTTCAAATCAATGGTCTGTTGTTGTAAGTGTGTAATTGTGGATAGTCAAACATCAATTGAATAGATGGTGACTGAATAATCTCTTTCTTTCTCTGTCTCACTCTGGCTCTGTCTCTCACTCTGTAGGTGTGCTCCTGAGAGTTTGCGTGTGGGCTTTTTCTCACATGCCTCAGATGTCTGGATGTATGGGGTTACACTGTGGGAGATGTTCACTTACTGTGAGGAGCCCTGGCTTGGGTTGTCTGGAAGACAGGTTTGTGTGTGTGTGGATGTAAAATGTTGTCACACTAAAATGAGACTAATGGAGCAACTAACCTGTCACAGCGCTATCACATCTGACAGACGATTACTGTTGTGTGTTGTGTTTTACCGGCACGTAACACAGGCAACTGATGAAACCTCACAGAAAACGTGGTTTTSTTCACAACGACCACTTAAAAACACGCTTTGTTCTATGTGCAGATCCTGTTTCGTGTGGAAAGGGAGGGAGAGCGCTTGCCAAAGCCTCCTGACTGTCCTCAGGAGCTCTACGGTATAATGCGGAAATGCTGGGCGTGCAACCCTGCCGAACGGCCCACGTTTGCCCAGCTCACCGGTATGGTGACCGGGGTTAGTGTCCGAAGAACATGAATACATACTGTATATGCAGTAAGAAGAATGAACATGTGCATTTGTGTCATCGTGTCAGAAGACTACTTGGTTCATTCATTCATTCAGAAAAATCTTCTTTAATTTATTTTAATATTAATAGAGTCGATTGCTTGCATAATGCTCATATTTAAATTGTCTATATGTCTAGGCTCAGCCTATGGAAGTACGTGCAGTACGGGATTTTGTAGAGCCCAGGAAGCTCCCTCTACAGGTCAATGATGCAGTGACTCTCATAGACCATGGGTAAGAAAAGGAAGGGCACCAAGAAAATGGGCTAGAATTAAATTCAAATCAAATTCAAATTAGGAGAGATTAGCTTACTCCAGCTCTTTGACTAAAGCTCTATCCTTGACTAGAGCAAGACTGAATTTAAGAATTGTCCTGTTTACGGAGGAAAAGGGGTTTTGAATAAGTGCGTGTGTGTGGAACTATAGTCTATAAGGAGGTATAAAAGTGATTGTACTCACCAGCCGATTCACTCGCGATCTCTGCCTAGGTTGGATATGTGTGAGTGGAGGGGTCAAAACCAGAGGACCAACCAAATTGGTTGGTTTCCTCCAACAATGACTGCTCCTTTCGGTCCTTCAATGGGACCGGGACCATTCAGTCCCAATTCTGCAGCTGGTTTTATTTCCCCGCCACTCAGAGGAAGTCTACAGCACACTGCACATGGAGACATCCATCCAGACCGCAACTGGGGACTTGACGAGTGAGTGATGCTGTTTTATTTCTTTTACCTACAAAACATTGAATTCTACAGTAGGTACTCTGATTTGCAGTCTGATGGTCATTGTGTTGTTATGATGGTTTCCATATGAGTAATCAGTATATGCAATCTTTTCAGCCCTGGAAACAGGAGAGCTCCTATGATGAGAGAGAAGCCAGAATCCAATCTGAAGAAAATGGCAGGTTAGAAGAAGTATTCTGTACAAGTATCTCTAGAAGTGCAGCCACCTGACGTATGTGTTTTATTCCACTCTCATCTGTCTTAATGCCTGATCTGTTTCCATCCCATTTTTCTCTAGGAATGTCCTGCAGTCTAGATTCTGTCATGGCCCTCCCTCAGAACGGCAGTCAAGGTGGTAATGGGAACTTTGTTCAGCGCGCCAATGAACGAAAACACATCTCAACCGGCCCCGCTCACGACACTCGCAGGTTCAGTGATGCAAGTGGCATGATGCCTCCTCCACGTCCACCACCACCCAACATTAAGCGCTTAAAGCATCAGAACATGATTTGTGACCGACGATTAGCAGGAAATCCACCCCCTGCTCCTTGGCTTTTTCCTCCTCCTTCTTCTAATCTACTGTTTCAACCACAACAGCAGACAAGAGGTGTCAGCAACCTAACAAAGATGGCTCATTTGGCCAAATCAAGCCCTCAGCTAGACAGTAACGTGCCTATGGAGAAAGAAAGAGAGAAAGACAGAGAGAAAGAAAAGGAGAAGATACGGGAAAGGTACCCACCACAACAGATCCAGGTAGATAAGGAGAACCTCAAAGCACAGGTATAGACATTTTCTTTCTTTCTTCTTCTTTTTTTTATCATATTTTATACTATACTATAACACTTACATTAAACTACAAAAATTGAACAAGTGATCAATAAATGCATTTAATTTCGTCTGCTTCAAATATTACTGTGTTGTGATTTACACAGGTTCAGGCAGCAGTACATGGAGTAACTGATGAAGAAGTTCAGAAAGCCCTACAACGCAATGACTGGAATCCAGTGAGGGCAGAGCAACAGCTGAAGGTAAGAGCATTTTCTTATTTTGCTTCTTTTTTTTTTATCATAGTGAAAATCCATATAGCATTCACTCTGTTCTGTGCTCCATTCAGGCAGAGCAGCTTTACTACATGAACCAGTGCTCTCGAGAGGACTGCCATAAGATACTAGCTCGTTACAACTGGGACCTGCAGCAGGCCAGCCGTTTTGTAATCCGAATGGCTGCCGAGAGACGCAGTGACAGACCTTAGGAACAAGATGACATGTTTCAGTCCGTCATCTCAGTAAAAGATCCTCTGTGAGCGGCAAGTCAGGATTCAAGGGTCCTGAACTAAACAACAAAAAGGGGAGCGTAACTTAACTGCCTTATTAGCCACTGCTGCTCCACCGTGGTGCTGTTCTCTCCATGTCTCGGATCATTCCTGCCTCTTGGGAGTCATTGCCTAACACTACCTTCTGACAGAAAGACATATTGAGATCTAGGAACACATTTTGGTTGTGTGTTAATGCAGCATTGGGGGGGAGGGGGGGTTCAACATGCTCCTGCACAGACATTTTGAAGTATCAGTTCAAGAAATAAGATAAGGTTCTTTGGTAACACCTCGTTATCTGAGCAAACAGACAACACCTAGTAGTGCCCTGTTAGCTGTATTAAAGCGGCTGCTTCAAGTCATAAACTTTGACGACAATACATCTCCTCCGAGTTAAAACATGTTCCTTCATGAATTAGAAGTTGTGTTTTTTTTTTTTTTTGGCTTGTCCACCCCCATATTCACAGGTATGTAACAGCTCAGCATTGCCCCCTGCCTACTGTGTGAATAAGTACCTTCATTAAACCTGCACAGATCCTCCAACACGGAATCGCTTCAGATCAGCTCTTGTACTAAAAATGAAGAATTGTTTCAAATGTATTTCTTCAAGCTAAAAAGAAAGTGCAGCAGAGCTTCCGGTGGAACTGAAACGGTGAACCGTTTACAATTTTATACAAAGAAATGTATTTCATTTTCACAGCTTTTGTTGAATATGTGTAATAGATTAATAAAAATAGGTTGATGTATGTGTAGATTGTATCTAAATTAATGTTGAAATAAACCTGATGCGTATGTAAATTTCAAAGACAATTGTAGCGAGGTGTCATTAATTCTGGCACCTTATATCGTTTGCCTTACCAGGTTCTCTCGTAGCTTGTTTTTTTTCACGCTTTTAGATGCAAAGATTTGCACACAAATGTGAATAACTAACAGCACAAAAATATAGGAATCTTACATGTTGCACCGATATTAAAATATATACACACAGTACTGTGCAGAAATCTTAGGCGCATTTAAATAACTGCTGTAGAGCAAGGTTGTCTTCAAAATATTATAAAACAGTAATTAATGATGAGTGTGACATTACTTGGCTTAAATATAGTCTTAAGTACAATTTGTGTAGTTTTATAAGGAACGTAGCTGCTTAGTTTTACTGAGCATCCTGAAAAACTACCAACCTAAACCTTTTTGTTAAAAAAAAAAGGTCTTTACATAATAAAAGTGGTATTTACATAATATGCTGTTTTCTGGCCTCGGCTATTTTCCTGTAAAATTACATTTTAGCTGAAATGCTTGGAAATCAGATACGCTTGGAAATCAGAACTGTTTTTTTTTCCCCAACTGATTTTATTTGATGACTTCATTATTTACATGTACAACAAGGTTTGCACTAGAAAACAAACAAGGTGCCTAAGAGGTTTGCACAGTGTTGTACATATATTAATTACCTGAAATATAATTATTTTTTTTCTAAACAGCAAGGAATAGAGATAGTAAGAAGGAAAGGATGTTAGGATGCAAGACTAAATAGTGATTGTTAAGGTACATCTTTGCGCTTTTACATTTAAGCACTTGACGGGTACTCTTATCCAGAGCAACTTACGAAAGTGCTGTGAAGTTTTTGTTCTTGGATAGATCCTTATACTGCTCACTAGGTTAGTAGGAAACACAAGTTAACCCAAGTATCTAAGAAAAAGGTAGGAGTGACGCGTGAGATTGCGAGTGACTCGGCTGTACGGACAGCTAAAGGCAGTTCATTCCATCATCTATTTGCTATTTACAATATATGTATAATTAAGAGTCATGCGCCGCTAATGAAGAAGAAACTCTTTAGCATTTCCCTAACCTGACTCATCCTTTTGCCATGCAATGTAAAGAATTTGTTCTCACTGATAGAGGAAAAAAAAGGTTCTTGCTTTCTTAAAAAAAAAAGGAAAATCAATCAAGCAGGAGATGGAGGGTTGTATTAAAGCAGCAGCCATTGTTTTGGCCTGGATTAAATTAGTCATTCACTTGCAGTGTATTTTTTTTAATATTTTTTTTTATTACAGACACACCCAGCAACTTGCTCACAAAAGCTTTAAACCAGCAGGGTGAGACAGAGAACTTTCCAAATTCTTGAAACAGCATGACACTGAATCACCAGGTTGCATCAGATGTTTGTTTATATGGTAGCTGTGCAATTATTAATTATTTGAATTAAGTATGAACATTAATGTGTCATATCAAAGTTGAGTAAATCCTTATGTGATTAAGTCAATCAGTTCATTACATAGTTGTATACTGTACATGCATATATTCTTATAGAACGACAAATGGAGGTTTAAGTACAGGTAGATCTAAGACTTTTTCAGGAATCTCTTGCTCATACCTGCATGCCCCCTCCCCCCAAACAACAACAACAAAAAAAATAAACATTTTAAATTTAAAAAGTCTTATTAGGTGTCTCTTAAAGAGAACACTTAGGGTACTTGCTGTAATACATTTATCATTAGTTAATGAACAAGAACCTAAAGTTCATATTCCTGCCAGTTCACAATAAGAACTGAGAAAGCTGATGTTCTTCCAGAAAAAACGTTTCCTATTAGATTTGATATAAAAGTCTTTTGTTGTGAACTCTTTCCCTACATAATGCTGGGACTGTAGGTTTTTGAGGCATGCCTTCATCCACCACAGGGAACACAGAAAAGGAAAGTCCAATATTTCTGACAGTAGAGTCCTCCCACTCCTACTCATTTTTTCCTTTCTAAGCCAAACACTGTAAGACAGTTAAACCCTTTATTTCCCAAGTTTTTACTGTTATTCATAAACCATATGAGTTAGAAACTACTGTATGTATTTATAATGGTATTATAAATTAGTCTTCAATAATAGGAAACATGCAGTTATGCCAGAATATATCTTTATAGAAAGAGATCTTTAATTAGCATGAACGGTATATCTGGACCAAGAAACAGGCCAGAAGACTAGGACTAGGAGATTAGGAGTTAAGAATGAAGTGCTAAAATTCTAGACTAGATTATATTACATAGGACTATGCTACTACCAAGTTATGTAAAATATTTCATAATGAAATAAATCTTTGCAATTCTTTATAAGGAAGAGGTAATAGAGGTGGAAGAGGTAGGAAAAGATGTAGCACTGTTAGTGGCACCAATAACACACACAAAAGCTTTTTGACAGGTAAATAAAGTGAGTGCAAAACCCGATTTATGCAGGTCTATACAATCATACAGTAAGAAAACATTTTTAAAAAACTTTTTTTTTGTGTGGGATGAGCAGAAAGTGCTACAATCACAACCATGACATTCTGAACTAGGTGTGTTGAGAAAATGGCATGCATATCACGTGTTAATCACGGAAGAACGTGAAAAACTGGTTTGGGTTGCTCACTTCTCTTTGTCTTCAAATGCCATTCTGTTTCCTATGTGTAAGGTGTAAAATATAAAAACGAGAGAAAAAAATAGAAGTCCTTCTGAGGCATAACGCTCATGAGTTTGGTGAACAGGAGATGGATGACCGTTTATGTAGTGTTCGAGTCATAAAAATGATAAGAGGAATAAATGAATGGACCAAGACAAATTCAAAGACGTCAACTTCTCTAAGAGAAGACTGTGTTGCGTTGGTTAGAGTCTCCCACTTTTTCAAAGAAGATGAAATCCTACAAAGACAAAAAAGATAAGTCAAAGTTTGCACTGCATACATATAAGCCACTATGACTATATGTTGGGTGTTCGAGTAAAACCGGGACTTTTGATTGCACTGAACATAGTKTTGAAACTAAAAGGGCAGTGGTGGCTCAGAGGGCTAAGGCACCTAGTTACTGATCGGAAGGTCGGCGGTWCTGTTCCCAGCTCAGCCAGGTTGCCATTGCTGGGCTCTTGAGCAAGGCCCTTAACCCTAACTGCTCCAGGGGYGCTGTACCATKGCTGMCCCTGTGCTCTGACCCCAGTTACGCTGGGATATGCGAAGAAGGAATTTCACTGTGCTGTAATGTATATGTGACAAAAATAAAGGCTTTACTTTACTTTAAAAATGGCTTTTAGTTCTCTTGTATGAAACACTAATGCAGTTATTCCAGAATTTCACTAGTACCATTGAGGTAGAAAGTAATTCTACTTCTAATAGTTCCTTCCAGGAAATCCTTTAATGATCCAAACATGTGGAAAACAGCTTGGAGCGAGCAGAGTTCCTGTAATGTGCAATTGATGCATTTGTCAATTACCATAGACAGATGCATCTCTTTTGTAAGATTTCGACAAGTTATACATCAGTTTTCAAGATTGAGGCATTCCATTTGCTGAGTGTTCACGAGCATGACCACAGAGGGCTCCGAGCCCTTCAGAGTCCACTGAGACTATTAGCCACAGTGAACCATTTGCTGAGATGGGACTCTTAGCCGCAATCAAATAATCAAACATTTATGCCACTTAAATGTTTTAATGCGGCCAGCAGTGAACTGTGCGTCTGTAAATGTCAGTTGCCATTTTCATGCAAAGGAAAGGTCATCGGAAGTCCCAGTTTTACTTGAACACCCTTCATATTTTAATATACGTGCAGTTTTGTCAGTTTTGCTTGCGTGATTCTGAAACATGTACTCAAGCACATTCCATTAAAAAATTATATTGAAACTCACAATAAGGAAGCAAGCACCCATCAGGACTGCTTTCATCTTTACATCCATGTCCAAGGGAAACTGGATGCCAAAGTTGTCTGCATCAGTGAATACCTCCTTTAATAGCCCACTCCACTGCTTTCTGATTTGACCAATAGACCCTCCTCCATCCTTACCTTTTAGCTGAGGGAAAAATCATAGATATGAAAAGGGAAGACTACAAGCCAGGCTTTATTAAACTTGCAACACTAACTGCATGTACATAAAGTAACACAGGCAGATGCTTAAATGCACAAAAAATATCAGAAAGTACTCTCAGTTTGACTCTGAAAAGCAGACGTGCTCCATTCTTACCTCAAAGACAACATCCCCACAGCAGTTACAAGCTAAGCAGGGCCCCTCCAGCTTCATTAGAGTCTCTTTGTTGGCACCCTTGATGGAGAATTTGGGGTAACAGGGGTGCCAGTCTTGGGTCACATAGCCGATGGTGGTGCCAGGGGGTGCCTGCACTTCCAGCTTAACAAAATCACATACTTATTATTAATATCACAGCAGACATGTAAAAACAGGAACCAAATTAGATGTTAAAATAAGCAGGTTCAGATAGTAATAGCCTCAATCACATGGCAAGTGGAACAATTAAAGTAATAAAGATGTGTTGTCAAAGATATATTGGTCTTTATACCGGGTAGTCTCCAGTAAATTTATATACAAATAACAATAAAACCCTTTTTATATCATCACAGTCTTTTCCGGTTACTTTGAATTTAAAGTGCAAATGCAAACGAGTTGTGTTTGTAATCATTTTAAATGAATAATGACACCATCAAAGATCGGTTTAATGTGTTAAGATGTATTGAAAGTAACTTAATGTTTCTTAATACCAAAGACTTATTGGTTACCTAATAAACATTTTATAATTTCCTGATTAATTAAATCTGCAATTAATAACAGGTACTTGGATAGATTTGGAATAGAAACAGCAAGGAGCTTTGACACCTAGGTTACAATTTCCAAACTACAATGTGTGCTCCCTTCGGTTTCCAAACATTCATCCATTTAAGCTGACGTTACTAAGCGATGGTTGACTGCAATGACCCAAGCGTTCACGCCAGCGTACCCCTTATTGAGAGGGGAAACTAGACTGCTGAGCAGCCAAGCTGGCAGCCCAAAGACATTCACACATCCAGTAAACTGCTGGCAATTTGGACAAACCTGGGGTCGAGCCTCTGTGCTMACCACTCAGCTACTGTGCTGCATCTCTTTGTAATGTACAGTTTTCTAGTAACATTTAGACACTAAAACATGTGTGTCACTATACAAAATGTGCAAAACTATGTTAGCATGGACAGCCTGGTAGTATTGAAATTCAATATTGTTCCTCATTAAACAAACCTGATGTTAATACCTGATGCGTGAAACATACTCGATTTTAAGACATTGAAACCGCTGTGAGTCACCCTGACAAATCTTTAATAATAATTCTCATTCAAAGCTGTATCTCGGTGTCAAGTCAGTACTGGTGGGAAATTTGCATGTACAATCATGCTAGCTTAGATACTTTACATATAATCATGTTCCCAGAACAAAAAGCAATAGTTTTTTTTTTGTTATATAGGGGCAATTCCTAAATTACACAACCTCTAGTTGCAAACAAGCAAAGATTATTTTCTCAATGAGTAAACCACTTTTAAAAATGGTTCACTTAATGAATTGCTTAATGAATATTAAGCATGTTCAAATGCAGCATTCATTCAATTATTCATGTATTTATTTTTTTCCTTCAATATTCATTTATTTTACACTAATGCCTTGGGGCATTCTCACAAATTAATTAAATTCGTCAGCATCATCCACCAAAACCACTGGATGGACTAAGCTAAATTGGATAAACAGTAGGCTACATGAATGATGCATGACAATTGATCCATTTTAAATATTGATTTCAGGTATGCAGACGTTTTCCATGTCGTTAATCTCGGTCCTTTAAATGTGATGCCATGCCCTACATTAAACACACTAATTAGAATACCAACTGAAAGGCTAATTATGGAATCAGAGGAAGTATTTGGAGCCAATCAGACTGCAGTCTTCACGATTCTAAAGCTTATGGCCAGTATAGTGTGAAAGATGAAAGCAGTTACACATACAAAAACTCATCTGCATAGCCCTCATGAACTCCTACCTCTTGYAGGCAGCAGGGGAACCAGCARGAGGCGCAGCGATAAGGGCGAATCATCCGTATGACCTCTCGGTCCATGTTGTCTTTAATCTTCATGTCAAAGCTCCTAAGTGAACCACAACAGTTCCGTGTGCAACAGTCGTTTTTCTCTTTGGCCTTGTAGATCTTTTGGCCCATGCTGTTCTTAACTTCATACTGATTGTTGGTCTCAAAGCCAATGAATGCTGTGGACAAATTAAGCAATTGTAAATAATTACAGTACAGCAGAAAAAAAAACTAAAAAAAATGTACCATTGTTTTCAATCAGTCATACTGAATACTTTAGTTTGTGCATGCTACTGTATTTATGAGGATACATTCCTTGTTTTTTTCCATGTCCTATTCTGTATCAGTTCTCTGAAAGGACATAATGACTCAGCTCACAYTGTTTTTACTGTAAACAGTCAAGGCTAAGATTAGAACAAACAAAAATCACCTTCCAACAACTCCACTTTTTGGTGAATCAGAATCTGGTCAATCTGAAAATTGAAGAGATACAATGTTTGGWTATTAAATACACCAACAAAAACCATAAAAAGATCATTTAAAACAGAAATCAGAAATACCTGTGCTAAATATTCCAGACCTGGTGGTATGCCCACTGGCACCGATAAAGGTGTTGCAGCAGAAGGGACAGAGGATGACGGTGCACCACCTAATGGTAGAAAACAGCATTTTGATTTGCTGACGATGTTTGAGCACTCACAGKTAGAAACATTTTAGACAGTAATGTAACTATCCAAGTACCCTTCAGGTGCATAGGCTTTCAAGAGTCACTAAAAACTTTTAGCATCACTAAAAGTCATACTTCCAGTCTATTGGTCCAGTATAGCATTTGTCTAGAATAGTACACTTAAGCAATATCACCAATATCATTAGGTTTCTTAGTTAGCTAGTTAGTTTTTGTTAATTAATGGTGTTAATTTATGTTGTACAGGTATGTAGCACTTTAGAAACTAAACAATCTTCCTCCAGAACCAAAGTGTATATGGTTGAAATGACAAAAGCCTACTTGAACGAAATGGAGTGCTGTTGCACTTGCCATCAACATAGCTGTGATGGGGTCTTAAGCATGAGGCTGCAGCYCGAATTCCGTAAGCATCACAGCTATGCTAATATTCAGCACAACAACACAACAAGTGTGATATTTCTTTTATACAACAGTTCCACAAACATAACTTATCATCATTCGATTGTTTGGTTAACCAGCTACGTTGCTCCACCAGCAAATATCCTTCCGTAACTGGTGGAACGAACYAACTGCGACTGGCRGAATTGGCGACTGACAGTTMGTAGAATTAACAGGGGTGAAAATGGTTTTAAATTCTTGCTGGCACGATGWAGCCAAAAGTTGAGGAGAATAAACCATAGAGGTGGTGGACATTCCTGTAAATCTAGTTAATTTCTCTTTATATCCCACTTATTCCACTTTAGCATATCAGTTACATTAACTTCTGGGTTCCGAGGTTACATCGCAAACAGCATTAAATGGAAACCTACTGCAATAGGGTGTACAATCCGTTGTCCCACACACCAAGTAGTACCCTTGAACAGGGGTWGGAATGTTGTTAACAGGAATGTTAACAGAGGTGTTTTTGCTGAATGTGCGTCGGTGACTGGTTTTGAATGTAGGTTTTGACAATCAATTGCTCTCACCTACAATTGTACTGACCTACTTTCACCGCTGCTGGTGACCAACAGYTAATATTAAACAGCTTAAAATATGGTTATTAAAATACCTGGGAGTTGAAGTGCGATACAACAACAAAGTTATACAACAAAGTTAATGAATCACCACTCGTGAAATGCCTTTTGTCCAATCAGATTGCTTGATCTAACTGTTGTATAAAATTTCTCTTATATCACGCATTCCGGACAAAAACCCTTCTAAACTTTCATCAGATTCATGTCTTCTTTTGATATTTGCCTCCATATGCAGACATCGGGGCTGGTTGCTGTGGTGGGCCACCTGGCCCTGGCTGGTACATGACTGGCTGATTTGGGTTTGGTTGGTAGCCCATATAGAATCCTGCAGGTGGGGCACCAGGTGTATACTCCCCCTGTCCTCCTACTGGGTAGGGAGGTACAGAGTCACCCATTTGGGTCATGGGGTATGGAGCCTGGTTTGGGTASGRATAACCTGAACAAAAAGAAGAAACAATGTGACCAAAAAACAAAAAAAAAAAAGGTAATTAATTCCAGGACACACAGGCATTATAATGGCCTTATAAAACAAACAACAGACAACTGTTGTGTCACGTTCAAAAGAGAACAAGAATTCACCAAGGAGGATGTAGGTGTGTTTTACTTAATCTCTTGCTCAGGTTGCAACACTTGGTAAACGCATTCTATTGCATGTCAGAATTGACTGATTACATTTTGATAATCAGCTTGACTTGAATAATTTTAAGCATGCTCAAGTGACTGAATGTAATTCTGTAGGCTTGTCTGTTTAAAAGGGTGTGCGATTCTCATGGTTCAGAACTTAAAACTTCCTAGAAAAGGGGAGGGTCAACCCAGATGGAAAATGTTTTTCCTTTACTTGAAACTTTTCAAAGTTCTTACGAATGCACATGCTCTGTGATTATCTTGCACTTGGGAAATTTGCCACTTTGCTTTAGCTCATGAGGAATTATACTTCAGATTTATTATTGTAGAGCTCAATTCTTTGATATTTACGCCAAAATAAAGATAGATTTACCTCAATTAAAGTCCTCAATTTACCTACTAGAAATTATTTTACAAAAGTCCAAATGTGTTTTCACTTGGTTAAGAATGCTTAATGCATCACTAGAAATGTGCCTACTTTAACCTGAATATTTTACAGAGAATTCTGCAAAAATGTRTATTTTTACAAAATACAGGCAAATCAAGTTATACCACTTCCCTGGGATAAGCACAAGGGCTACTAACTTGAGCCCTAACAAGATTTGAAAAGTCACTTGACTGTCCTTGCAACAGCAAAATGCAGCAATGCCAGACTTGACAAGACGGTTTTCTCAGTGGTGACAGGCTGAGGGAGACACTGCTGTATTGTTCGCTTAGTCTGTTTTTTTTTTTTTCAAGCTGACCAGAAAAATGTTTTGTGGATTGTAAGAATTTAAATTGATCATTGTCTGAATATATGAACTATAGATGCTGAATCATAACATTTTCTGTGAGAAGAAAATCAGCCTTAGGATAAACTTGGATAAAATTAACGTTAAAAAAAAAAGCTAAAAAAAAAAGCTCAAAAAAACAAAAACAAAAAAAAAACTGATTGTAAAATGCTTCCCATGTGTAACGATTCTTCAAGGCAGCAGCTGCACAAACTTGCCCTTCTTACAAAAGGTATTGAGATGAATAAACAATTAGACTGACTCATGACGACAGCTACAATACATAACCTTTAATAAGTGGTTTATGGCAATAAATATGCTTTTTTTTTTATTATAGTGACGCTCCCTGTTAACACCATAGATGCCGAATAGATGAGGCATATAATTACGCATAGAATCACAGACTCCAAGGTATCTCAGGAGCCTTCAGCACACCATCCATGAGCATAATTTAACTAACAATAAATAACTTTTGGACATACAGAATTTGGGGACTTTAAAATCTTCCTGCCGATATACAAAAAATTTAACTTTTGAAATGTGCTAATGTTGCTCCTACTCCCCAAGACAGGTATTTTTTGTTGCTATTGGCAAGTCAAACTACATTCAAATCAAATAGAAGGAAATCCTTTTTGCCATAAATCCATGTTGACATGTGATGAATGAAACATACTCATGAGAAGTTTTGAAATGTTGACCATTCTGTTTTGGCATGGCATTTATCTTGTACATTTTATYTTACCATTATAGACTTACAAGTTATAATGTTGAAAAATGTTCCATTAAGCAGTAAGTGTGATTTGAATGTACAAAATAGCATGTCCTGGAAAACTTCGCCTGTCAGATATCGCTACAAAGTCAGTGCACAGATTATAAAGCTGACTTTAGTCAAAAGCCAGGTAATATAAATAATCTAAGAAAATACTTGTTTTTTTTGCCTTCCCTAATTCATAGAAAACACTTTACCTGGAGCAGACATGTTGCAGCAAGATGTGTAAATACCCCTGACTTCTTGTCCTAGTAGAGATTAGCGTCTACAATACAAAAATGGCATTTGTTAATGGAAAAGAACAACCCATGAGAAGATTAAAAACTCTCCATGGAAAAAAAAAATTCTCACTACTGAAGATATAAACAATAAAACATGGATCCCAAAACAAGACAGGTATTTAGGCAGGACTATTACTTTAACATGTTATGTTTGCTGTGGCAAAAAACGGTCAGTACGCAGGGGCTAATCAACTACAGATTTGTTTAAAATAGGCTAGCTAAGGCTAGTTGGACAGGTAACTAACTACATGCTCACTAACAATCTCGAGCACTAATAATCTCATCTCTGTATAAAAAGGGTAAGTTTTTCCTCTTTAGACCAGCATAAATGACCAATTAAACAGCAAAAAAAAAAAAATGCAACAGTGTTAATAAATCTTTTAAATTCCTTAGAAGCAAAAATATGATATAATTATTTTAAACATTGAAAACAATGTGTTTCCAAGTAGACTACAACTAAATCACATTAGAGAGATAAATAYGTAATTAATCCACAATCATATGGTAATATCAAATAGGTTTTCAATTATTTATTCAGTAGAATTTAGAAGCATCATGAGCAATGTGAATTGCACATGACAATTTATGCAAAAATATTCACATATATATTAAAATAGTAAGTACAAACATCCTTGGTTGTTTTTATGTAATAGATACACCCATCACTTACATAAGGGAAATAGCTGCATAAGACAAGTTGAATAAAGAGAAGCAGGACTAGATTAAATAGCAATAAACGAATAAAGTCCCATGTTGATCAGTGGAGTGGAATGCGTCTCCCGATCACCTTTAGAGATGAAGTTTTACTTAGTAGGGTTGAGCCTGTTCCAKCCTAAACTAAATCACAGCTTACCAACCCTGCTCCTGCAGTCCTTCGTTTATTAAAAACATGTGTGCAGTTACTAATGTATCCGCTAGAGGTCGCGTTGACTGTCCCAGTCTCACTAGTGCACACAGGTTAATGTATAGCGTACTGTACATACAGACTACCATTGCATAGGCCACTGGTAACAAAAAGTCCGTCACCCAAGGGTGTGGTTGATTTTAAATATTGAGAGTTGCACTCTTCTTCTCTGGGAAAAAAGAAATTTATAATAATAATAATAATGTATTTGTTTAATTTGTTCTGTGCGTAAAATCTGTGATTTAAGGCGGCTATGTAAATAAAAAAAAAACAACCATGGTCATAAATAAATAAATAAATAAAACTACAGCCATTATACGACAGAGGACGATCCAGATAAACGAGGCTGTAAAACTCCGTGAAAGTCACAAGTCTTCGACAAGTTCGAACGATTTATTTGCCTAGGTTGCAGCACGCGCAGTGTTAATAACCGGTTTTGACTAATTGCAGTTACTAATAGGCCAGCTTGACCCAATAACACATTGTATAAACGTTGAATAAATAGACTGTATAAAATCAAAGAATAAAAAGGGGAAATTTCGTAAAGAAAAATTCTCATCGAATTCGCTCGCTTTGGGGGAATTTCCTCATGCGTGTGTGTTTGTGGATGCTGGCAGGCACCTTATCTGTCTATGTGAAACACACGCACTCACTCCACACACACACACACACACACACACACACACTGTTTAGATAACTCTCTGTAACCCCACTGCAGCTTCCTGTTCTTTTAGCAAGCTACAGTTTTAAAAAGAAACCGCCTACAACCAAATAAAGTGCGACATCTGGAAGTGGAAAGAAAAAGAAAACATGATTTWAAAAAAATCTCCAGCAACGCTTTTAAACACTACACATGTATGTAATCCCACCAATGCCAATAAATAACAGAACACAACATACTGAAATAAAAACGAATTTTGTTTCAGTCGCAAAAACGGTAAAAACTAAACTATTCCAGTATTATGGTCTTACACTCAGTCCTTACCAGCAGAGGTCTTTTTTTTTTCCTGGAAATGCAGACCTCCCCCTGAGGAGGAGAGCACCGAGCACCGACACAACATTCCGCCTTTACACACCACTAACATGCCTGTGTTTGTTCAAATGCGCGCTTTAAAAAAAGTGTCGTAGTTATCTAATAGTCTTACCTCTTAGGAAATTATTTCAGTAAAACAGAGGAGAAAATTCTCTGTGCCAAACTTCTCATCTGCTACGGATGTAATCACGAAAACAAGAAACTGCTCCTTTGATTTGCGCACTCGATGGTCCTTAGCATGACCGATAAAGACTCCGCCCCCCAAAATGGCTTTATTTTCCCCCTTACACGCCCATCCCTTATAACCTACACGCTCCTCCGTCCCTAACGCCATGTATGGTCGACGAGACTTCAATTAACTGCCGGAAACATCAACAACAAAAACAACGAAAGTTTATTCCGTGTTTACCCTATCAATCAATACATAGATGCCACACCTTGTGCGCTTTTATAGTCGCGTAGGAGTAAACCGTTTTTTGTTTATTTTATAGCCATTTAAATCTACTCATCACGATAAACAAATAAAGATATTGTTTAAAAAGCATTCAAACTGCCCCCCCCCCCCCCCCCCCCCCGCTGATAAGGAACTTCTCAGGTGTAATTAGTGAAAGTGCGCCCTCTGCAGTTCGTGGTGTGTTACTCTTGTTCAGGCGCGCGCCTACTCTACGTTTAAACCCTAAAATTAAAATTACGTCACCGACCAAAACAAAACCTATTCCCTATTTTAGGTTTTATGGAGGTGTTTTTGTTTATACTGCTGCTGTTTTCTGAGGGTGTGGAGTGTAAGGGTATTTGCTCTGCCAGTCATATGGAAAAATAAAGCAAATATACTGGATAAGCCCTGGTATATCACTCACACTCACTCCCTCATCTATATCCTGTAAGCAGGGCCATGGGGACCATGGACCCTATCACAGGAAACACATGCCCACATGCTTCACACACTACACGCAATTTGGGAATGCCAGTTAGCCTAATCTGCATGTTTTTGGACTGTGGGAGGAAACCGGAGAAGCAGGAGAAAACCCACCAATCATGGGGAGAACATGCAAGCTAAATGCACATAGACCAGAGGCAGCAATCAAACCCTCGACCCTAGAGGTACAAGGTGACAGTGTTAACCACTAAGCCACCATGCTGCCCATCGGTATATAATTTATGTCAAATTCAAATTTCTATATATTTTTTTATATAATTTTTATCTTCAGGACATAAGCATAATTTTTTTTGTTGTTATCGTATCCTGATAAGTCTTTACTAATTCTTTATAAATCTTTTTYGCTGGGAAAAGTTTTTAAAATTATTTTTATTTGAATAATTTCCTTCTGAGAAGTTCAGTTTATCATATTTTTTGTTTTATATACCCTATATGGCCTATGAGAATTAATTAAAAAAGTTGTCAAACCCCACTCCTTCCACCCCATATCTTTTTTCCATGCAGCTTTAACAACCTGTCACCCCCCTGAGAGTGGGGTGTGTTTGTTGTCCATTCAGTCAAAAGAGCATTATAGAGGTCAGGACTAATGTTGGCTGAGAATGCCAGGCTCATAATGGATGTCCCAATTTATCCCAATGGTTTTCAGTGGGGGTTGGGCTCAGGGCTCTATGCAGGCCATGGGAGTTTTTCCATACCAACCCCATCAGATCATATGGCATTTCATGCAGATTCAGTCATGCTCTAAAAGATAAGGACCTTCCGCAAACTGTTGACACAAAGTTGGAAGCTAAAATGTATTTTGTATACAATAGCATTAACATTTAACATTAGATTCAAATTTGTCATTGTGCAAAGTACATGTACAGAGCCAATGAAATGCAGTTTGTATATAACATTGTCCAACCCCGGCCAATTTAGTGTTGAAGGTTTTTATGGCTAAATTTGACCAGCCTGGTGGCCAGTCTACATTGATTGCACATTCCTCCAGTAGGGGCAGAGTGTGAATGAGTAATAGCACAGTTTCGCTTAAAATATTGCAATGCACACAACATTATGGGTTAAATATAAGAGTTCAAAAAAGGACAGATTATTGGTGCACGTCTCGCTAGTGCATCTGTGACCAAGACACTAAGTCTTTGTGATGTATCAAGGGTATCCATGGTATAGAGAGGTATCAAGAGGTATCCAGGGTAATGTCAGCATATCACAAAAGAAGGACAAACCACATCCAATAGGAGTAACTGTAGACACAAGASGCAGCTGTCTGAAAGGGATGTCCAGGTGCTAACCCGAATTGTATTTAAAAAACATAAAACCACAGCTTCCCAACTCACTGCAGAATTAAATGTGCACCTCAACTCTCCTGTTTCCACCAAAACTGTTTGTCGGAAGCTCCACAGGGTCAATGTACATGGTCGGGCGGCTATAGCCAAACTTGTGGTCACTCGTGCCAATGCCAACATCGGATTCAATGGTGCCAGCAGCAAAAATCCTGGGCTGTGGCCAATGTGAAACATGTATTGTTCTCTGATGAGTCCACCATCACTGCCTTTCCCACATCAGAGAGAGTTACGGTGTGGAGAAGCCCCAAAGAAGCATACCACCCAGCCTGCCGCATGCCCTGTGAAGCATGGGAGTGGATCAGTGATGGTTTCGGCTGCAATAGCATGGCATTCCCTAGGCCCAATACTYGTGCTAGATGGGCGTGTCACTGCCRGGGACTACCAAACCATTCTGGAGGACCATGTGCACCCAATGGTTCAAACATTGTATCCTGAAGGCAGTGCTGTGTATCAGGATAATAATGCACAATACAGACAGCAAGACTGGTGACAGGGTGGTTTGATCAACATGAAAGTGAAGTTGAACATCTCCCATGGCCTGCACAGTCACCAGATCCAAATATTGTTGAGCTACTTTGAGGTCTTTTGGAGGAGCGAATCAGGAAACGTTTTCCTCCACCAGCATCATGTAGTGACCTGATCACTATTCTGCAAGAAGAATGACTCAAAATCCCTCTGCCACTTTGCAGGACTTGTATCTTTCTTTTCCAAGATGAATGCTGTATTGGCTGCAAAAGGAGGACCTACACCATACTAATGAATTATTGTGGTCTAAAACCAGGCGTTTCAGTTTCACTGTCCAACCCCTKTATATAGCAGTTCTATATAGACAGTAAGTGAGAGTATGGTGGTGCACACATTACCCTTCACTTCTATTAAGAAGGCTATACCCCAAACTCCTGCAAAAAGACCTACTGGCCATTATTTGAGAATACATTTCCACTGGCTGTGTGTTTTTACTCTCTGACGTTGTGTGGTCTATCATTTCAAAGCTGAGTTTGTGTTTCTAATCATCCTTTCTATTTCACAACACAGTATACTTACTAAATTATAATAAAACATCTGCTATACCATTATTAAAGTCACTGAACTGTTCAGCATGAGACATCCTACTGCTAATGTTTGTCAATGGAGATCACATGGTCGTATGCTTGATTTTGTGCACCTTGTAGCAAAAGGTGTGGCTGAAACCCCAGAAGCCAATTGCCTGTTTGCATATATCACGTCATTCTGGAGAATGAATTGCAGGTGGAGAATGATACTTGTGTTTACAGAGAGCATTTCCTTAAACATAATGCAACTTATGGGCTATTTTTATGAACATAACTGCGTCTTTACATTCTAACATGATAATTTTATTGATTCTTCTTTGTTTTGTTGGAATTTGTATACTTGTAATTGACATAATTCGACATAGCACTGATAACTGACACTAGCTGACCACTAACACTTATTGCTACAAGCAGTTGTGGATTTGTTGTTCCTCTTAGGCTGCCTTAGTGGTTTAAATGATGTTGAGACTGTCGACTGGTTTCCTACAGTTAACCTCAGTAAGACCATGTCAGAGGCATTGCGTCTACAAAAGGAATGGGTGCGGAGCTGGATATTAGGGGGTCATCACTGAGATGTTACTTGAGTAACCAGGAAAAGGCGTTGTAGTAATAAGTGTAGCAAGTATCATCTGTTACAGTTGAATAAGGCAATCAAGCTCCTGACAACATTTAATAGTGCTCATACCGCATGCCCATGTTAAATGTTTAAAAAAAATGTATACATGTGTAAATTTAAAATCTACTAAAATAACTTTGGAAGGTTAAAACAGCAGAGCAGATTAGTAATGCTGTTAAAGGAACAATAAAGGAACAAGTGCAAGAAGCTTTGAGATGAAGTTGTTTGGGAAAGAGAACCTGTTTTTACAACTTCCTAGGAACACTGTAAAATCCATTATAACAAACTGGCACAACCTAGACACCCTAGTTTGGGTTGACTTTCCAAATTGAGTCTAAAGGGCTACGGTGCAATTGTAACCCTGAAGTGTACATGACATGACACTAAAGAAATTACAGAGCTAACTGGCTGAAATAGGAGAACTTGTTCAGAGATCATCATCTCTTTACAGATCTGGTCTCTTTTGGAGCGTGGTCAGATGGAAGTCACGTCTAAGAAAGGATTACACAAAGGCATGTCTGAAGATTKCTAAGAGATTGCTATTGGGTCTAAAAGCAAAACATAAATTTTTTCAGACCAACTTTGCCAAACAGATTTCTCCCCTTAAGGACCGTGGCAATGGTATAATGCCCTTATCTTTCACCAACTGCAATTGGAAATCTTATTGCAGGATGGGTGGAGAGAAACAAAAGCAAGTTCTTAGGGGAACCTGTTCCAGTCAACCAGACATGCTTTTTTTAGTGAAAAAATGTACCTGGACTGTTCAGTACACTATAAACAGGAGCTTCAGTTAATGTTCAGCTAACATTAGTATGAAAAGATCTCAGTGTCTTTAACTGTGGAGTGATTGATCGTGTGAAATAAAAAAAAAAAACCTGTGAAAAGAGGTACTGCATGCTCTGAAATGCATGATTGGTTTGCGCTGACAGGAAGTCTATGACTCAAAGTATTTTCACAACTTTGATGAACCAAGAAGCACCACCGAATACAATAACACATCAAACGTTAGATAGATAGATTCTATCTATCTATCTATCTATCTATCTATCTATCTATCTATCTATCTATCTATCTATCTGTCTATCTATCTATCTATCTATCTATCTATCTATCTATCTATCTGTCTGTCTGTCTGTCTGTCTGTCTGTCTATCTATCTGTCTGTCTGTCTGTCTATCTATCTATCTGTCTGTCTGTCTATCTATCTATCTATCTATCTATCTATCTATCTATCTATCTATCTATCTATCTATCTGTCTGTCT
>QMIH01001145.1:73355-99493 GCA_003987875.1 Clarias batrachus | reverse complement strand
CGTGTTCGATATTTAACCGAGTGCTGTGTGTGTACTCGCTGATCGAAAGCAAATACCCCATAATTACATCTAAACGCAAGTAAAAGCTACTTTAGTGCGTTCGACTTACCTCGGAAGTAGGAGCTCGGAAATACGTCATTTTCGACCTCCGTGTGGTTACCCGCTCTCAGCATCGCGCATGCGCACACTTAAAAATAAATAAATAAGTAACTTTTTTTGTAGCTTCTCTACTACATTTGTACTGGCCAGATCATTTCAAATTAACTATTACAAAAACTCCGAGCAGCATGAAAAAAAGTTGTTATAGCTCAACTGAATGAATGTTTAAGGGGTTCATACATTTATTATCTCACTTTGTAAATACATCTTTTTTCAATGGTCTAAAATAGACTAATAAGGCTATTTGTATTTGACATTTGAAATTGTAAATTTATATTKATAAAATATGAACTTTCATATTTGTAATATATACACTCACTTTAATGCAACATATGTGATGGGAGTATTAGCCTGACTAATTAGTGATAAGATTCATGATTAGGCCTAGGTGTATTTCCCTTAGATGTTCAGTAACTACTGTGCCCCTGCGAATCTTTAGCCCAAGAGACTTTTTATTTGATAGTAATAAAGATACTTACTATATAGTATGTGTAAAATCTAGCATAAAATTTTCTGTAAAACAGTGTTAACTGAAGAATTGTCCCACATTGATCTCCAAACATCAAGCAATTCCACGCCAACTTAAGATCACCTTGAAAGGAAAAAGTATGATCAATCTTTTCCCAAAATGCTCCTTGAGTCAGCAGTCTGACTCAGTGGGCCACAACAAGTTTAGTGTTTTCCCTGCTTACAGCACACCTGATTTCAGTCATAAGCTGATTAACAGCACTTCCTCATTGAAATGGGTCTGGCTGCTGTTTTTTGATGAGCATCCATCCACTATATCACTGAGCTCTTTTTTTTATTACTTTCAGTAAATCCACATGATGCATAAAGGTGTCAAAATATATTTATTTTACATCCAGTTTAGGCCACACCATGCATAATGTAACTAGAGATGTACCTACCAGGTTGCCAGTAATGTTTTAGCAGAACCATGACATGTAGCTAATCCAGTTGAATTATCTAATCAAGCTAAGCTAAATATTATCATTAGTTTACCACAGAGCAGGTTCCAAAGGAATATGTTATTAATATGTATAATAAATTATACAACCTTTTCGATGAGGAATCAAATTATGGATTTTTCAATTCCACTAAACAGATGTCTTCTGACTTTTACTGATGMCCAGACACACTTACTAATGTGTCCGCTGGAGGTCCTTGCATTGCTTGTTTTTTGTTTCTGTAAAGCTGCTTTGCGACAATGACAATTGTTAAAAMCACTATACAAATTGAATTTAATTCAATTGTCTCAATTTTCCAGTCACACTAACTCATACAGAATAGTATAAACTGGACATACAGGGTAACCCTGCCCAACCCACTGGAAACAAAAGGTCCATCACCCAAAATGATTTCCAAAAAAGATTTCTTTTCTGGAAAAAATAACCAGAAACTCATTTGTTTAATTTGCTCTGCCTGAAAAKTTTACGATTTGAAAGCMTTGTGTACTGAGCTCCTCTGGTGTCATTGAGGGGAAATAATAYGTTGTTGGAAATACTATTGGGAGCGGGATTTTATGTTGTGGATTTGACTTACTAAGACATGAGAACAAAATAGAATAATGCATGGCCACAACATAATAACCTCATAGCATTTAGCCTCTTGTAAACTACAGGAAAATTTAAATTTATTTCATCCATAACTGTTAGTATAAATGGATGATGACCTTTATTTATTCACTGACATACAGCATAACGACAAAGCAACAATCATCCTGTCACATCTGGGACATGAATCATGTCATTATCACAAATTCCTATCTCGTTCCCACGACTTAGTAAGTCATGGCCATAACATAGTATCTTGTTCCCACGTTTTATTAAGGGAGGCCACAACATAGAATCGCAYTCCCATGCCTTAGTAATTTGTGGCCATGATATAATATCTTGTGCCAACACCTTAGTAAGTGGTGGCCACTTACTATGTCAATGTCATTCCCATTTTCCCCCAGTGTCACAAGTAATTTCCCCCAGTGGCACAGTAATTGTAAAAGCACTCGCAGAAAAAAGTACAGCCAGTATCCAGTGAGATAATGACGGCTCTCAAACGGCAGCAGTTAGTTTTCAGTGTCTGGGGGGTGAATCAACTTTACAATGAATTTAGCAGAATGCCTTTTATCAACATTTACTCCGCTAAATTCACTGTAAAGTCGATTTCTCCCCAAACAGATCCAAACCCGCTGTAGTCTTTTGGCTCTAGAAGTCAAGGATGAGCAGAACAACGCCATATTTACGTGTAGAGTTTTGTTCAATTAAGGCTATTTTGTATGATAAAGACTAGCTGTTTTGTTCATWGTTGCTAATAACATTTATCTGTCACACATGTCTTGGGCTGAAATCTTTGGAATTCGGTTACAAGTCTAACCCCGCCAAAAAAAAAAAAAAAACAGGAAAAAAGAAAGTTTTATGACGTAAAAATSAATGCAAATTGGAAATCTGTTTACCGTTCCCAGTGCGCCGCCATGTTGYTGTGACGTCATATCTGTTTATGTCAGAGCATTCGTGCAGCGTTGACGTTGGCCGAGTTTCCGACTTGGAATTCCGTCTTGAACGACAGATTCATTCCCATTTTCCGTGTGGAAGGTCGGGGTTTTCCGAGTTCCACACAATAGATTCCAAACGTCAAAAACACATCACAGTGGAGTTCAGGATCACTATCGAGTTAAAATCATGGTCGAGAGCAGTTAGTATAACGGCAGTATGGACAGCAGAGGTCAGCATGGACTACAACACACAAAGCCACAGGACTCTCCTGACCCACAGTCATGTGCTGCTTGTATGTGCAGTTAAATGGCCTTAAGGTTATTTTAGATTACTCAAGGCACATGCCAAGGTCAGATCAAAACGGATCAGAAGCATCAGTTCAAATCAAATCGTCTTATATCCAATAAATAAAATAAGTTTTACTAAAAAAGGTTCAAAATGACACCAGCTATTCAGGCCCTCAACCAGAAAAACACAAAGAACTAAAATGAGCAGATTTACTTTGGCTTTCGATTCCTTCACACCATAAACACACACCGTGCGTTACTGCCCACATATGATGAAGCACATTATTTGCTATGTTGCGTATTTGCACATTGCTCATATTTTGCATATTTCTTGTCCTGGTTTGCACACTGCTCATTTATACACAAAATGAGAACTAACTTACACCTTGAAACATGGAAAATGACACCCATTTTACACATAATATTATTGCTGCAACATATTTTTACCCATCTATATATATATATACCCATATATTWAAAAAAATATATCTTCAGTTTACAATTATATTTTGCACATTCTCCTGTGGAAAAAAAGGGGAGGAGGGTATATACAAAGAACTATGTGTGTGTGTGTGTGTGTGTGTGTTAGAAATGTTTGTATATTTGTATATTCCAACTTAAATGTTAGTTTTAAAAAATAAATGTTTATTTTATATATATWTTTGAAAATTCTATTCTTAGTTTGATTGTATTTTCTTTTTCACTGTAGTGAAATCTTCCTGCTCTCTTCTAACGTTCCAACATACAGTCGTATAGCACTGCATATAATACTAAGCATTTCACCGCATATATGGTTGTGTATGTTACAAATAAAATTCTAATTTAAATTTGATCTGGAAACAATTTTAATGTTTTAGATCTATGATCGTTGTCTATCTGCATGTGTGTTTCACGGCTCCACAATTGGCAGAGGATTTGAAGAAAATGATTTAAAAATTTTTCTTGACTTCAGAAAGGCGGAAAAGAATACAGTAAGATCAATTGCCACTTAAAATYAGTTAAAATATAGTTGTAGTGGTGATCAAGAGTTTGAGAATGAGCCATCATGCCACTAGTCAGAGTCACGGACAAGTGCTTCAGAATTGCCACAATGGTTATCATTTGAAATCAGAGTTTGATTCTGATCAGCTTCTGATTTTACGATGTAGAGGACATGACATAACATTAACTTCTGTCAATAGAATAAAAATGAAATAAAAAACCTTAAAAAACCTTGCTTGATCTTTGGCACAAATCTTCAATCCTGACTAAGCATTTCACTGCATATCGTACTGTGTATGACTGTGTATGTGACAAATAAAATTAGAATTTGAATTTGACTAGGATTTCAACAATGTGTATAGTTTTAACGTAAAGCACATAGGTGGGAGAGTTATGATGTGGAGCTACAGGAGCGYAAAAGGTGTTGGGGAGATAAATGCATGTGGATAGATTAAAATACTGGCTGACAAAATAACTGCAGTCATCAGAAGCTCGGCAGAAGTGAAATATTCCAGCATGGTATCAATCCAAAGCACACTGCCAAAATCATGCAAGAGTTTCTAAGAAAGAAAAGTCTAAATTTTGGCCTGGCCAAGTATGTAACCTAACTTGGGTTCAACAGAACACCTTTGATTTATTTTAAAGAGGACGGTAGTGCAACACCAGCTCCAGCAAAGAGCAGCTGCAAAAAAGGGTCTTAAAGAATGGTAAAACCTCTCCCCAGAAATGTGTGCAACAATGGTATCCTCCRTGCTGAGGAGGACTGAGTCTGTCATCGTAAATGAAAACGGACATTTGAAGCTTTGAAGAAATGTTTTTTTTCTTTGAATCTCTGTAATAAAATACTAACTTTGAATATATATAAAAAAAACATCAATTTAAACTGTGCTTTTAATTTTATATAAGAGAAAAACACTACTGTTCATCCTGAAAATAATGCACTTACAGTAAGCTGATTCACCTTTAAAGAAGTAATTTTATTTGACCTATGTATATTTATAARTACCTGCAGATAAGATATTTCATTTATTAGGCATTACAATCTCACACCGAATAGCCCTGATTTTTTTCTAGACAGTTAAAAAAAAAAGAATGCTGAGGTTTAGTATTAATAACTTAAAATGTGACATACTCTTGAATATCCCAGTCTGCAATAAAGAAATGCAATTTAGCATCATACATAGAGCTTATATATCTCCAAATAACTATAGCAAAATGAATAATACTCTATCACCCCAATGTCCCAAATGCAAGAACACTATCGGCACATTCTTTCATTGTCTTTGGGAATGYCCTATGATTGCTGATTTTTGGAATAGTGTTTGTGATAAACTGTCTATAATACGGTATGTAAACAGAAGGTAACAGCATCCCAGTTAATATACCAGCTGGGTGTCTTGCCCTCCTCTTATTTGGAACATTTAGATGGCTTTAAACCTTTGCTGATGTTGRGGAGGAAATTAATTATGAATAGATGCGTCGGGATGGAACCCCTTCTTATTAAGGACTGGATAATCTTGATCAAGKATGCTATTATTATGGATATATAYTGAAATCTATTGAGAAGTAAATCCACATAATTTCAGAAGCTATGGGTAATTTCAGTCCTTTGAACTGTCTTGACATTGAACCAATTTATTAAGTATCTTTAACTGCCTACATGGTGATACTTTAATATTGTTTTGAATTAGACCACACTAATGTTTTTATTTTTTGAAAGCTGTACACTGTTAATGCTTTATCCATTACTATGCCAAATAAATAAATAAATAAATAAATAAATAAAATTGGGTTTTCTAGTTATAATGTGGGGGTAAATATACATACAATATATCCATATGTATAAGTACAGGGAGTCTAAGCAATTAACATATAAACTGATCAACAAACAAAAAAAAAAAACTAATAATCTTTATATTAAATGTGTGTGTGAACTAATCTGTTACATTTATACAGAATTTAAAATATCGAATTTAGATGAAAATGTATTTCTATTACATCATCTATTATTAAAACAACAACAACAGCAAAATTAGATGATCGAGGCTGATGTGAAGAAATGCTGTAAAGTAAGAATGCTTTCAGAACTATATATTTTAATTGTTGCTTTTTTAAAAATCAACAACAAAATGCAAAGTGAACCAACCAAAAAAAGAAATCTAAATCAAATCAATATTTGATGTCACCAACTTTTGGCTTTAAATCATCAATAATTTTTCAGATTGGCCCTAAATTTATTCTGCAGCATGAAAACAACCCCAAAACATACGGCCAATGTCATTAAGAACTATCTTCATATTACTTATTTTGCAAACTTACAGGTACTGCCTGAATGATTATCTAAATTGGGTCATGCATCAGTGTACACATGAGCAGTCTATTTCACACAGATTTGTTTGAGCTGAAGGATGCAGGGGTGTGTGTGTGTGTGTGTGTGTGTGTGTGTGTGTGTGTGTGTGTGTGTGTAGGTTTTAGTGTATGTTCGGGGTGGGTGGGGGTGGGGTTTTCCAGTTTTCTTTTCATTTTGATTTATAAATACTATAAATAATACATTTAATTCATTGTTGTTTATATGTATATGTATGATAATTGTTCAATAAAAAAAAATTGAAAAAAAAAAGAACTATCTTCAGCATAGAGAAGAACAAGGAGCCCTAAAAGTGATGGTTTGGTCCCACAGAGCCCTGATCAGAATATGATTGAGTCATAGATTGGGATGACATGAAGAGACTTGAAGAATTGATTTGAAGAATTCCACATCCGCAGAAGATCTGTGGTTCATTCTCCAAGGAAAGACCTACCTGCTGAGTTCCTTCAAAACCTGTGTGCAACTGTACCTATAAGAATCCACGTTAATTCTGTTTTTTCTTTTATTTCTTTTCTATTTCATACCAAATATTGACTCTGATTATTTTATTACTCCACAGTGCTCTTCATAAACGTTTCTTTATGTAGAAATGTTTACAAAAGCATTTTTTACTTATGACATTTTTGTATTTGCCCAAAACATACTGTACTGCTGTTAGGTTTTACTGAATGTGCTGGATAATATATGTACTTCATTTTCATGCAAGGAGCCTACATTAGGTTTTTTATGTGTAAACCTGTAAACCGGTTTATCAAGTAATAGGTTACTTTCTTTACAAGCATACGGACATTCTTCTAGAACTTTATCYATTTATTTATTTGAATCTATGTTTGGAAATATTGAATGATTTTCTACATAATCATGCAGGCAAATGAATAAAGGGATAAAACTAATAGACATTTGCTGGTGACTTCAAGCACACTACAATGATAAGACTYTTAGCTGCAGTAAAACATTAAATGGGGCAAACGTTTTAAAGAATTCCATTCATCTGTGAATAAGGATCCTGGCCGAGGTGGCTTGCAGCTTACTGCATAATCGACTTGAACTCAACTCGTATTAAGGCACTCAGCATAATTAAATACTTCAGTAAATCTGCACATAATTATAAGTGCAAGAGAGTGTATGAAATTGCTAGGAAGTGCATTGTAAAAAGGACAGATAATTCATATTCATATCACTATACCTTATTGTAAAAAAAAAAAAAAAAAGTTACAAAAAAAGTCAAAACTTACTACGTAAGTTAAAAAAGGCACTCATTTGGGCTAATGACCTTGTGTTTTCTTTGAGTTTCATGTGCGTGCACACACACACACAAACACAATATAGAGTGGGGTCTTGATGGTGGATCCTCTCAACACATTCTACACAGTTTTAATGCTGAAGTGTACGCTGTGGTCAGRGATCACACTCTCATGAGTTGTTGCTACAAAAATTAAACAAAATTTCAAACTGTATTTCTTTGAACCAACTGAGTCACAGTAATACAGAGCATGACGTCTAGTTGTCCGACCTGGCAGAGGTAATGGAAATCTGTCTGATACAGATTGTAGAAAAAACACGTCTTTTRAATTCGGTGGACAAAAGGGGAAAARGACAGAAGTAAGTGATAGATGGTCTGAAAGGAAAGTGAAAAAGGTGATGGAAAATGTAGGGAATAGAAAAGGATGGATGTTTAATTAGAACGTTTGGAGATATTCTCTCTGCACATGCATTTCTCCGCTATACAGTAATGTAAAGTTCACTGTGATATCTATCAGTTCACGTCTGCCAGCACAGCACAAACAGTGTATGTCTGCCAGTACAAACAGCAATAAACACACTGTGTAATAGGAGTCATTTAGTCATGACATGATTTTATAAAGATCTCAATAAATTCTATGGATTTTAATAGATTATTAGGAAATTAAAACGRAAACCGGGTGATTTTGTAGATATTAATGAAAAGCAACAATCATAGAAAGGGTAAATGCTAAAATAAAATCCATTAAACAATTGAATAGACATAAAAAATGTTCTTCAATACATCAAGATTTGGGGTTTTCAGTTCTTGTATTAGCCCTATAAACCAGTAAAACGTATTTGTGAAATCATCATCTATATCAGTCCTGGTGGACACAGTAGTGAAATATGATCTGTAGTTGATGCCGTCTCGACTAGACATGCTTTACAGGCAGCTACTGTTCTATATTTGGCCCTGCTGATCATTCAGGGTACTTATAGGGCAGAGGCCCGGAGGTGGGCGACGGCAAAGATGATCGCGGTACCAATTAGAGTACTCGGCGCCATGTATCTGAGCTCAGATTGTGTTGACAGACTCCTGGGCGGGCTTGGTGGGCATTTGTAGTACACCAAGTTTATTTACATCGTCCTTTATCTGTCAACGACCTCTCAGTGTTTGGTGGTCCCTCAGGCCAGAAAGGCCAGAAATAGCATTAATTAGGCCAGGGAGGGAAAAGAGGAAGAGAGAAAACGTGTGGAACCGCTTGTAGGCCATCAACAGAGGTCTATAGCGGTCTCGACTCCTCTCTTGTCTGCCTGTGTTTGTACGCCTGCCAGTACCACCATCCCTTGTGGATGATAAGGATTGAATCCAGCAATGAAATTGGCAAGGCAGCATTATCAGATGCTCCGGCATGACCACACACTGAGTCATCCAACGGCACATCCCTGGTCTCTTTAATAAGGTGTGCCAAACTTTCAATGCAAGGAAGCAATATGGCTCCTTCAATAAACAGACGTATAAATATTTATATTGAATAATCTACAAATCAATTACTGAAGGACTAAATGTCCCCAATTTCATTTTAAATGTACAAATAATGCAGTATGAAATGTAATTGACAGAAAGAGAAAAAGAGTTAAAAGAGAAAAATGATGGTATAAATTTCTAAATAAATCCTAAAAGTGCACGTACAGTAGTGCAATGGGTAATCATTTTAAAAAGAAGTTCCCACTGCACTAATATGTGCGCATTTTTAGGATTTATTTAGAAACTCCAAAAAGATACAAAATACCCGACACCTTTTATTTATTATTTTATTGCGATTAAAATAACATTTCTTCAGTCTGGAAAAACTGCATTTAAGACTATTTGTTTCTCTTGTGKTATAAACGGATCTGGCACAACATTTGGACTCCTTTCGACCTCTGGTGTGCTGTGGTTTCTGGCACCAAGACATTAGCAGCAGATCATTCAAGCTGTCCTGTAAGCTGCAAGTCCTGGCCTCCATGGCTCAGACCTATTTGTCCAGAACATCCTACAGACACTTGATCGGATGGAGATCTTGTGAATTTATGGGTCAATTCAACACCATGAGTACTTTGTCATGTTCCTCAAACCATTCCTGAACATTTTCTCCAGGATGTCAGGGTGTATTATCGCGCTGAAAGAGGCCACTGTCATTAGGGAATGGAGTGGTGTACTTGGTCCACAAGAATGTTTAGGCAGACTAACTGCCCTCCACCCATCAACCCCAAATCATAACACTGGCTCCAGAGTCTTGTACATTGGMCCCTATGCATGACGGGTGCATCAGGTTCATGTGCTTCAGTTCTTACTCTGGACTTCACACACATGACCTTCACCCACTGTTCAAAGTCATTGGGYTCCCTAGCAAAAAAGGTCCCAAAATTTCCCTTTGAGAACTTTGTCTAAGCATCAAACTGCCTCTGCCAATTTGCCTTCTTCGCATGTTCTATCCTGGCACCAACTCTTGCTGGGTAAATGATGAACAGTTACCCATCCGTCCACATGATGTAAAACAAACCGTGATTCACCAGACCAGGTCACCTTCTCCCGTTGCTCCAGTTTTGATGCTCACATGCCCATTGTAAGACGTTTCAGCAGTGGACAGGAGGCAGCATGGGCACTCAACCCCATAAACATAAAGCTGCAATATACAATGAGTTTTTGGAGCTATTCTATCTTTTTAATTAATTATTTTTTTAGCAATTTGTGCTAAAGAAGCTCTTCYGTGGGATTAAACCAGGCAGGCCAACCATTGCTTCCCATGCACAGCAGTGTGCCTTGCTCACCTAGACCTRTTGGTGGTTCAGCAGTTGTACTTCCTTCGTCCTCTTGGTAGGTACTAACCACCGCATACTGGGAACACGCAATCATCTAGCAATCACAATGTGGCCCATCATCAACCAATCTTTGAGAATAAGTGGTTGTCTTGTTGTCTTATTAACCCCAGCCCTGTGCACATGTTATTGTAAAGAGATAATACATATTATTTCACTCACCTGTCAATAGTTTTTAATGACAAAGTAAGTGTAAATATAAGGTTGAATATGTAAAGATATTGTTGTTATCCATCCCTACTGGGGAGAGTAGAGTTCCTTTAAAGCCYTAAGAGATAAAAAGGAARTAATGTACATTTGAAARCTCAGYGGTTAAGGTGTTGGACTACTGGTCGTAAGATCCCAGGTTTAAACCCAAGCACCTCCAAGTTGCTGATGTTGGGCCCTTGAGCAAAGGCCCAGATGTATGAATTCTAAATAAATGTACGTTGCTCTGGATAAGGGTGTTTGCCAAATGCTGTAAATGAGAAAAAGAGAGAGAGAGAGAGAGAGAGAAAAAACACCAACAGATAAAATTATTTAACCAAAATTGATCATTATTGCTATTATTATTATTTATTTATTATTATTATTATTTTTTTTTTTTACCAGACCCATGTGGATCCTGACTTCTCATTCAATGAGGATGGTGGCAAATAAGGGGGAAAAATATTAAAAGTTGATTTTTTAGTTTTTAGTTGATTCTTGGTATTGCAAGGTTTTAAAATAAACTATTAGGCGCCACATTCAAAACAAAAAGCTGCTTAGGAAGGGTTGCACTTCCTAAAAGCAACCAAAAAAAAGAAATAGCTTACACCGGAACTTCATGAAGCGTGATTGAAGCTATAATTGGAAAGGTCTGTTTTGGTTGAACAAGACAAGATCAGCTTTTTAGGGGACAAAAGGGGCGCACACACACACACACACACACACACACACACACACACACACACACACACACACACACACTCAAAAAAGAAAAAAAAAAGAATCAGGCAAAATTTTGAGGTGGATAAGAGATTTGGGTCTTTTTTTCTCCTGCAGTGATTGTTTAAGGACTCTTGCGATGATTGATGCCATCTTTAATTCTGCTAATGTTCAGGAAAATTTAGCCCAAAAACTTGGCAGGAGATTTGGACTTAACCGTATCACTATCAATTATCTTTAACTGAACTCTACGTCCTTATTCACGAAAAAATGGCCGCAGGGAATATTTATTAGATTATTAATGAACTGTAGTCTGACTTGAAAATGGTATTCAATATTACATGAAAGAGTTTAAAATTATTGAAGTCACGCAATATCCTTCTGCAAGCTCAGGGCTATAATGCCCTCCCCACTGAAGTTCTGAAATTGGATTTTTGGGAAGGTTTAGCAGAAAATAACGCTCCCACTTCTCGGTTTGCAGCACTAAACTAAAGCCACACAGTGATCCTGAAATAAAACATCACTTTTTGGTCAATATTGTGAAGGTTGTTAATGATTCAGGTGTTGATTGTAGCTCATATTTAGTCCTGATGCCTATATAAACATGATATCCAGGAACATGTGCACCTATTAAATTGTTCTGAGACAAAATTGCTTTCCTCAAGGTCTTTGTTTACTCACACATTCTCATTCTCTTTAAACTCTCTGTCTCTCTCTCTCTCTCTTACACACACACACGCACACACAGACAGGCACACACACCCTGGCCATAATCATCCTGCCATCCTCTGAACATATAAACCCACCCCATCTTCTTGTCTACAAATACTCAGTGCTCACAGCAAACCTCCAGAGAAGAGCATCACTGAGAGCAAGAAGCAAACTTTCATCTGGGCACCAGTTCCTGAATAAGCTCCTGACAAGGTAAAGCAGGAAATAATCTCGTTTCACTTTCTCAAGCTATTAACCTGGTATTTAGTATACATAAGTAACGAAGCAGGGTGTATGGATAAAGAGTTGCAACATTTCGTTGTGAAACGCCAAACAGAAAAATCTGCAGTTATTTACTTATTAAAATTGAAATAATTGTTCATTATGAAAGTATTACTTTGCATGTGTTTGTGACTCTTAGACCTTAGATTTGTGATGCATATGGCCATAAAAAACAACTTTTTATGTTAACGAAAAAAAAAATGAGATGTGTACTTTTGATTTTAAGTGTTTTTCTTTTTTCATGGTGTTTCAGATGTTGCCACACAAGTGTTTTCTGCCCATCTTGGCTCTGTGCTTTTTAATGCATGAGGTGTATTCATTCCTGCTACCAGACCGGCTGCAGCTGATCAGAGTAAGTGCTAATGCAAAACATTAACTTCCACATGGTTTTATGTTTTTAGTCATAATTGTTTTAAACAGTCTTGGTATTTCTAGAGTTAAAAAGAAAATAAATAACCAGTGATTTGCCTTACATTCATTAAAATCATAGAGCAACGGTTTAAACATGTACAATTGTGAGGATCCTAAAAAAATTTTTTTCCCTCTCTCTGCGTCTTCTGTTTCGYCTCTGTAGACAAGCCACAGGTTGGGTCGGGATCTCTCTCCTCACCTGTCCGAGCTCTCGGATCTTGTAGAACTCATTCCCGAGGACGGCGGGGAAATGACCCGTGACTGGGAGCCCAACCCTGCTCGATCTTCAGCCGCCTTGCCTTCCCCTGTGGAACGCGTTTCAACACCTCACGCCAGCACACAGCACCACAGGAACAAAGACAAGAGGTGAGGAAAGCAGTGAATAAACAATAGGCATCATAGTAATACTTTCTTAAAATAGAAACCTTAATGTGTTTTGCTTTGTGCTCGAGGATGAAGGATTGTTAGTTGTGCAGGTCAAGAAATAAATGACCCCAGGGGCTGTTCAATTGATAGTATTTTCCTTTCCTTCCTTAAGGCTGAGGGTGACCGTTCCCTTGGACCGCATTGGTAGCTTATACTTGCCAAGCAGAAAGAGTAGAAAGGTGAGCACTCGGACATCAACCCTTAAAAACCTCTTGTAATGAATGCCATGTTGTAGTTATCGTTGTCTGAAAATATATATCTGTATTTATATCCTTGTACAGATTACAGCTTGTTGAGACAGAGCGTTTTAAGAACGAGATTTTTCTTTCCCTCAGGACGAACCGGAGGAGCAACGCGACTAATCCAACAGCACTAACACAGGATTCATGTACCATAACAAAGACACAGATTAAGCCTAATCTTGTAAATAACAGCTACAGGAGATTACCAATTTAAACTCTCTTCCATCTAGGATTAGACTTGATATGTATTTAGAAACTTGTTTTGAGCAAGTCTGTGTGCATGTGTGTGTGTGTTTTTATAAAAATCTATTTATTGATATTTAATGTCACCCTGTAGTGGTATGACAACTGACAGACACTGTATTTGTGTGCCTTTGCTCAATAAAAGTCTAACAAAAATAATGGTTTAGATCATGTCATTATTCATTAGAAGATATCAAATAAATAATAGTAAATAAAAAAGTGAAGCATTGGATAGGATACCCAATAAAGAAAAGACTTTATTTCTTCAGGTACAGTTAAAGAAAACATCAGATGCCAAAAATATAACATTTGCTTGGCTTTTCTCTTCGTTTTCATATTATGTACAGTTCTGAAAAGGATATGATATTTACAGAGTAAAATAGGAGAAGAGAGGGTCTAAGTTTTGGGAATTTCAAGAAATCCCTCAAAGAAAAAGAAAAAAAAAATCATTAGAAACAAAATGCCACAACACTTGCGGCTTAAACTCTTTTCTGTACATAAGAGAATCTGGTCTCTCAACTACTAATATTCTGTGTGTGATCTTAACCAGATCTCAGACAAGAGATTAAAATCCAAATTAAGCTCATAAAAATAAAAAAAAATCTGAACAAATAATTACATCTATTAAATGGGGGTTGTTGAGTGAGCCCCAACACTCAGGTGGCAGTTGCAACGCTCTTAAACATCATTCATTCATCCATCTAAAAAAAAAAAAAAAAAAAAAAAACTTCCTTCAAAAGTAAACCAACAAAAATATTTGATTTGAAACTGCTTACACTTGGTAAGAAGAGAGCAGTGCAACCAATGGAAATGTTCTAATTTGATATTTCCTATTTTAAGTCCAACATTTAAATGTTCCCTACACAGAATGATCTGGAGTTGATAGTTAAGTGCTAGTAAAGGACAGGACTCAGGACTGCCATTGTGCTGACATGCACACACAGAGAGAGAGAGAGAGAGAGAGAAATAATAAGTACTTAATTACTACCTGTTAATATTGTTGAGTATTAGAAATCTGAGAACAAAACTAAGACGTGTGTGAAAATGACAAGAAACATGAACAACCTATACACAGATCACATCTTCATGTAAAGAAACAAACCTTTGCATCTAAGGATCTGTCCTCTAAAAGGCTTTTCCATCAGAATTCGTCGTTAAAGCCGGCACTAAACATTCCCTGATGATCAGACCAAACTGACAGACAGATCGCTCGGTAAAAGAGCATTGCTTACAAGTTTGTCTACAGACATGGAGAAATTCCCCTGGTGTAATTAACCATGTATATGATTGTCAAATATGTGAAGAACTGATGCGCCAATAACGTGGGTCTCAAAAGAACAATCCAGTTCAGAAACGGTGTTATCGTCTCAAACTTGTTAGAAAAAAAAAAGAGCAAAGGACAGGAACGTGAGCTTCCACGGATTTGGTGTCATCTCTAACTGTCTTTTTTGTGACCCGATCGCCTCACTTCCCTGCATTTGTGACAGTAGAATATGTCCGGGACGTTGGACTTCTTGATTTTGGCGCAGGACAGATGCACCCATATGCTGCACTGGTTGCACTCGATCATCGGTCGTCCTGCAAAAGGTTTCCCGCAGTAGCAAGTGATCAGATCCCACGAGTCGTCGCCTGCAGGGTGGAAAGACCAAGTGTTAACATTATAACAAGTACACTACACATCAGAAACTCAATTTCGTTCCTCTTCCACCCGGCTCATTCCTAAGACCTGCTGCTCTCGCATACGAAAAGCAAAGTGTAACCATGTTGGTAAAACAGAAACCCACGAGTCAAACCCAGTAGTAAGACGCTCTGTTGAGATCAACAATAGCCACAGCATGTTCACAAGGGGGGGGGGGGAACAAGTGGGAGTATGGAGATAAAGATGTGTCAGGCACTAGAATCTAAACAGAGCAGAAATTCACAACTCATTCCACACTTTAGGTGCTGATAGAAATTAATGTTTCAACTGGTTATGAGGGTAACTATTTTGTAATCATAGTAGGCATAGTACCATTAAGCATGAAATAAACAAAGGCATTTTTAACTTGAACAATTTGGACAATGTGTTTCCCAAAACATTTTCCCAAATTTTTCCAAACACATGCGTTTCCAAACTCAAAAAATCATATCCTTCGATTTTAGAGTGAAGTGAACTGTGAATATTGCGCTCAACTGATTTGGAGTTGCAGAGATTCTTATTTTTACTCGTACACCACATTACCATCTGCTCACTCTACAGGTAATCAGACATGCTTGCAACACGCTTTTCTTTCACCAATGTGATCCCTCTTCCTACGCTGTTGTCTTGAATGTTGAATCTGTTTGCTTGTGTTTTTTTTWATTTTTATTCACTCTCTCTCTGGATATGCCAAGGCACGGCATAGACTCTCATACTTACTACTCTGGAAATATTTTACTTTAAAACGTAACACTTTTCAAACAATGTTTAAACCCTGCCCCCCACTTAATTTATATGTGACCATGAACAGGACTTTGCTGCCATTGTTATGATGATGATGAAATGACACAGCCCCAACATTCACATCACCAGTCCTTGGTTCCAGACAAACAGGATTTGGTGGCAAATTAAATTTAGCCAATTGATAACTGTCTTTTTTTATCTCTGATGAGCACCGAATGATTTAAGATTAGACACCAGTACAATACGAGTCAAAACTAATTATCTAGATGCAACGCGTTAACGGACCTATTGTTTATTAAAAATTACCAGCCTATAAGAAAACTGCGGGAAATTACAACGTAAAGGAAAAAAAGATTCCTCAGGATTAGATCCCACAAAAAATAATATATACTCTAAATGTTTTTATTTAATTAGTGCAGTTGGGTACTTCAATGTCTGACTCTAAAACCATTTCACAGGATTCTAAACAAAAATCTGAATTCACATAATTACTCAATATTAAGTGTTGATTCCTGCAGTTCAGAACGTATCCAGTAGGTGGCAGTAATGGATTAACAATGGTTTAACTGAATTAAAATGAGCCTGCATATGAAACGAGTATTATTTCTGACATTCTTTATCCATCTATCTCTGACAGACAAATTAAAAGCCAGTACTGCTCATACAAAATAGCCTTAAACTGTGTAATACACAAGTTTAAATCAAAATGGATCTGCATTAACAAAACGGTTACTTTTGATGAAGTACAAGTACATTTAAGTAGCTAACAAATAAATAAGGTGGGGAAAAAAGGGGCACCATCTTTCAAATATGGGGCTTGCAGGACAAAGAGGGACCACAACAATTAATGATAAATGTCTTTTGTTGTATTCTGGGCAACAGAACCAAGTAAGCGCTATATATATGACACATATTGCAACTGTGATTTAAATGTGATATTTAACTAATCAAATGTACCAATTTGTATTCAAAACCATTTATTGAGGCTAATGGAAAATAATTGGACAAATGGTCCCATAAAAGGATTTTGGCCGATATGTATTTCTCAATATGTTTCAAATTATAAACAAATATTTCAATTATTGACAGACTCTAAATACATTGCCGAGTACCAGTAATAAACTGCAGCCTTTTACAATTGCATAATTGCGATTTGATTCTTCGATCGGTATTAATCGTGCAGCACTACTGTCTGGTGAGCTTGCAATACATCTAATAATTCATAAATGAGCTTTCCAATGCAAAAATAAATAAATTAAACTAACTAAAAGAATGCTGAGGACTGAACCTCCCCTGACCTTCCTTGTGTGTAAACATACAAAATAACTGGATTGAATGTAATTGTTCAACTGTGATCAGACCAATTATTTTAAACCATCTACTATTTAGACATTTTCGTCATTTTGAAATAAAACCACTCACCTGACTCCACCATGATATCCTCATCTGCGATCCACGTTTCTCCTTCACTGGAGCTCATTTCAGCGTCTCTGCTTGCTTCGTCCCGTTCAGACTTCACCAGGCTGGGTCTCTGAGACTGCAGTCCTCTCGGTTGTCCCGTGTGCTCCTCTCCATGGCCGAGTCCGGTCTCAGAGTCCGTCTCACTGAGCGTCGAGCTCTTAAGCTTCTTAAGGCTTTTGGGCTGCTTGGAGTTTTTGCTGCGCTTGATTCTGGCACGCTTTTCCCCGCTGCTACTGCTGCTGTCTCCAGCCCCTGAGCCGAGAGAGAGGCGCTTCAGCTTTTTGTCCTTCTTGCGCTCTGCTTTGCTGCTCGCTTGGCCCTTGTAGAGCGAGTCATTTAACCTCATTTTGTCTAGCAAGGTGCTGTCAGAAGGTAGGCGCTGCATGGTCTTGACACTTTTGTTGGCGCGGGCTTTCTGCACGAATGTGTGAATAGTGTGTAGGTCCGAGTTGCCATCTCCCCAGCTTGGTGACATATTGGTTGAGCTGGCAACACCTCCCACACCACCTTCGCCTGAGGTGCCAGAGCTGTGTGGTGAACTGGAGGAAGCTGGAGACCATGGTCTTTCCTAGGGAGGCAACACAGGACACTGAGCACTACACAGCTGCAAGACTTTCTAAGTAAAAGTCACAGAACAACAAGGGTTCATTCTAAGGTGGAAAATGTTTCCAAGCTAGCTGGCTGGCTGCTTAGGCATCTACTGACTACAAACCACAGATGGTTTGTACAGATGCTCCTGAGATAGTATCAAATTTAGAAGTACCATTTAACATTTGCATTTTACTCCAATTTCATGTCACTCTGATGACAGATAAGTTACAGGCAACCTAATAAGTGCATCAAAACAACAACAAAAAATGCGCAGTTAACACAAGCCAGCCAGACCATTTTTAGGATGTTCTTTCTCAGCCAGTGTACTGTTAAAATTATTTATTATTACTGTTTTTGCCTCATTGTTGTACATTTGTTGCAAAGTCTTCCATTTTACTTTGTGTTTATTATATACACAATCTTTCTCAAATGTACATCTTGTCACAACACAATGTTTTTAAAACTTTTTTTAAACTTAATTTCATATCACATCGATTACCCATTAGAATTACCAAGGTCTGTATACAGTATATTCAAACATTTTGTTTGCATTGTCTATGGCACTTTATACATACTGTTTATATATTTTTGCTTGCTAAATATTCTCAGAAGACACAAGATTTCCTCTCCAAACCACATCTTACTTGCTTTTCCTCACCATAGAAGAAGCTAAAATAGGAAGTAATGTTAATGTTACAAAGTAAGTAATGTTATGAATTTATTTAATTAACGAATTAATCCATGTYCTTCAATAGTGTGTGTGATTTCTCACACAGCCTGGTCTGACCCCAGGCAAACACTGCATGGACTTGGACTGACTATAGCCCAGAGTCAGTTGTCATGACTTACTTCATAATCAAAGTAGCTTTTGGCMTAATCAGTTGACGTTTGACATGCAGGTGAGCACTATCCAGGAGCCTGATTAATCCCCATACGGACCGGCGATCTGGCTCTCGAACAATCAGGTGTATTTCTGGCATGCCTGAAATTTTGGCTGGCTGTCAGACTGATTCTCTGCAATTCACCTCAACATACCTTGGCAAATATCTCTAATTCTTGCTGCAAAACCAACCGTACCCTTCACATCTCCTCAACTATTTTTTTTTTAATCCAAAAGCATTTTTATTCTTAAAAGCGTGAGCAGAGAGGTCACAAGTTTAGGCCGTGCAAGAAGACATGATCAAACCTCATTATGCCACTTATTATAATGTGTCTTTCATGATGAATAAAGCTCTCATGGTGTCTGCTAGAGATGAGTGATTTATTTTTTATCYAGTTACAAGTCGCTGTTCTTTTTGTATGCCGGTTCATGTACCACCACATTGAATTTTTTAATTATTTATTACATTTATAATAAAGATGCGCCAGTCAATCAGCCAGTGACCGGAAGTGGATGTTTTTTTAGCTTGATCAGCAATTACAGATCAGCCTTGAACTTAACTGATCCTATGCAGAGTGCACAAGCTTCTGAGTAGAGCAACAGACACGCATTTTATTGTCAAAAGTTGTAAATGTTAAAGAGCGTTCTTATGTTTGATTTAAAGTTAAACTGTTTTAATTGAAGTTAGTTAATATTGTTAAAATGTTGCACTTGGTTTTTCATGTGAGAAAACTAATGGTATAAGAAACAGGCTACATTTAATTGATCATGTATAATTTAGCTGTAAGGCTGTTGAGCAAAGCTAAGGGATAAAACTTAAGTTATTACAACTTTTTCTTTCTTAAGACTGYAAGAAAAATCAGGGAAAATTTTGATATCAAATATATTTATAAAATTGTGCAATTCAAGAATTGCAATYTTAATCAAATCGACACCAAGCCATCCGATATCAGCACCTGATATCATATCAGGTGGCGACTAGTGATTTGCGTCCCTAGTCTCAACAACATGCCAGGACAACCTCAGGGTTTGAAAGCAGCTTTAAMACACAAAATCTCCTGTGAGGGTTCAGAGAAACCTACCTCTTTTGGAGAAGGGATATAACCAGCATACGCCAAGACAAAACTGCAGAACTTGTTGAAGTCTTCCACTGTTCTCTTTCGTCTCTCTGGTGGCTGAAATTACATTAAAACAAACAAAAAATTAGAGTAGTGTACAATGGAAGCACTGATAAGCACATGGATACTAAAGGGTTAAAAGCTTTCCAGTTTGTGCAGCTTACCAGAGGCTCCGCTTTGCGCTTCAGTAATGAATCTGTAACAGACAGAGACCGCAAAGCATGGGTTAAGGAAAAAGGAAAACTGAATATGTTTATACGGTCATATTTTCTTTAGTTAATGCTTCGTATTGTCGTTTTGTGTATAATAATGTACCGAGGTGCGTGCGCTGTGGCGTTAGCAGGCAGCTAAACAAGGACATGCTAACAACCGCTTCAGTTAGCAGTAAAGCTCTGCGCGCTGGTCAGAGGCTTATTTCAGGTAATTTTCAGGGTAGAATTGAATACTTTCCCCTAAAGGACATGTCCCGGTGATCTGGCGTCGACTTTCGAGAAAATCAAGCGGAATCTTCAGGGGGATAACACATGGCCAGAGCCTGCGCATTATTTTCCGGAGAGCATCGACAGCGTTCATAACAGGCTGTGAGAGCTTTAACTCTAACTCCAGACTAAACGCAGATTAAAGGCGACATGTTTGATGAGATCGAGATTTTTTCTTTACTCAATAGACAAACAGAGCGCGAGCTCATCTATGTGACTTATCGCGCAAGCAAAGGGAGGCTAAACACCTAGCATAGATAATAAACGTTACGAGCTAACTCGCTAACAAGTTCACAAAACTAGACTAATTAAAGTGTAAATATATCAGGGGAGTAACTGGAATTGTGCTAAATGAGTGAACTGAAAAATAAATGAATACATAAAAAATTAATAAAGCGGGTCTTTAATTAAAGCAGTTGAGGAGGAGGAGATGTTTGCTGTTCCTCAGCAGGCTAACCTCCATGATAGTTGACGCTAATCCGTGATTACATCGGACTGAATTTTATTTAATACTACCTTTATTAAAAGTTTCGATTCTCGATTAACGTTGAATTTGCCCAGTTTAACTGACACAACTGACGTCACAGACCGAGCAATATGGTCACTAACTCCACTCAGCTTTCTATCTTTAGCTAACAAACAAACCAGACGTTTAATCGACACCCGATAATATAAATATAATTACGGATAAAATCCACATCACGCACGAAACATAATCGTATTGTCTAGAAAAAAAAGGGTAAATTGAGATTTTTTTTATGTAAAAAAAAATATTATTCTCTTTAGTTAGCATGCAGCTAGCACTCGGTAGTTACGTGGCTAATAATAACCGGCTAACGCATTGATCAGCCTCAGCAGTAAAAGGAAGTATATTGTTTTTATAAACAAAGAAACGACTTAATTTTGCCTTACCTTGGTGCTCAGACATTATTTCGAGCATTGTCACCTCAGCGCTGAGGTCTGCCCGACTTCACTGGCACCGAGCAGCGTTTATTCACCGGCTTGCTTTGCTAGCTAACTAGCTAAAGCTAACTGACTTTTCCCACACACAACAATCGGTCGATTTTCTTCTTTCCGATTGGTGTAAAAAATCTGTTTCTGTAGAAAAATGTCCCGATTCCCTACTGAAAGTGACTTTTTTTAGTTGAACTTCGATCTGCCAGAGAATTAGCTCTCCAGATGATTCTTTCGTCTCATGGCGTTGCAGAAATAAACYGAAGCCCGCCGCTCCGAGTGCGCGAGCATCCTGCCGCCCCGCTCGCGCTCTCTTTATCCAAATCGCCGATGTGTCCAAACGATTCACAGCAAATTGTGGTCTTTTTCCGTTTTGATCAAAAAGTGGAAAACTTCTTGAAACTCCGTGTGTGCGTATATGCCTCGCCTCGCCGCGCCTCCCTCAAGCGGTCGATGTCAACTGAGAGTATGTAGAAGAGAGAAAAGCCCCTTGCGGCTGAGCCCCACCGTGCACAACGGCTCTCTGTGGCCTTCTGGGAAACGTAGTCTCTTCTATCCTGGGCAAAGCACAGCTCGATAGAGGTTTACTATAGCCTACTTCGCAAATTATGTCACACACACACACACACAAGGTCAGGTTTTGAAAATTTAACGATAAAAAATCCAATGACATCAAGTCTAAAATAATTAAGAGGTTAACCKCAGGCGTTTGCGTTTATTCCACAGTGCGTCCGAACCTGATTGGTCTGTAGATGTGCAGTAATTTTTTTCTCGCACAGCTGGTCTGGTGTTCCCTTGGCGAAATATGCATATATTTATTTACAAATCATACGTGTAAATAAGATTTAACAAATAAGATTAGTTGGCACAGTGACAGAGTGGTTAGCACTGTCGGCTCGTACTTCCAGGGGTGAGGATTTGATTCTTGCCTGTGCTTTTGGAGTTTACAAGTTGTTCCCGTGCTTGGCAGGTTTCCTCCAGGCACTCCGGTTTCCTTCCACAGTCCAACGATATGCAGATTAGGTTTCCAAATTGCAAATGGTATTGTGAATGAGTGTGGGAGTGTGTGTGTCTGCGATGGATTKGGTGTATCCTGCCTCGTGCCCTAAGTCTCCAGGAATCCTCTACTTAGGATAAAGTGGTATAGACAATGAGTGAGTGAGAAATGCTCTTCAGCCCAACATTTCCAGCTAACTTTTGAGTTGTGATGTTGCGATGACAATAAAAATCTAAATGATTAAAAGGCTAAATGAGCTTTGTGGCATATGTCAGTAGCATCACTKGTCTGGGACCCAGCAGTTGCCTGTCTTGCTTGTTGACCCGCAGTGTCTCAGTCTATAGTAATCACTTATACACAGGGATATATAACATGAACTAWCACTAATAATAAACCTGTTGTTTGATGTACTAAAACTATAATTACTGCTGTTCCTTTTTTTCCTTAGGAGATCTATATGTAACATGTATGTAATTATTATGTAATACAGTTATATTAATTTGGAGCTTTGTGGCATGCTACACTGCATAGTTCATCAGCACAGTCTCACTCACTCATCGCCTATACTGCTTTATCCTGTATATACAGACTGGAGCCTTTCTCAGGAGMCTTAGGGCAGGAGGTGGAGTAAACCCTGGACGGATTGTCAATCCATCACAGGATGGACACACACATACAAACACATATGCTCGTTCACACACTATGGACAAATTGGGAATGCTAATTTGCCTAACCTACATGTCTTTGGACTGTGGAAGGAAACCGAAGGACCCGGAGGAAACCCACTAAGCCCAGGGAGAACATGCAAACTCCATGCACACAGACCCCGAGGTGGAAATCGACCGCGGACTCTGGAGGTGCAAGGCGACAGTGCYGTCACACAGGGTAATATTTTTTACAATATCTTTATTCTGGCAAAAACACACAACTGTATATATATGTGTTTGCCTGTGTTTCTTTCTTTTAAACTTTGTGCCASACATTATTCTGCCTTAAATATTATAAACGATCCCTGTTATCTCAGTTATTCCTGTAAATGGGTTGCTACAATGGACCAGGCAATCCACACATTTGACTTGGCACATGTTTTACACCGGATTGCCTTTCTGTATTTTTTATTAATTTATTTTTTATAAATAAATATTATTAATAAATTACTTTTTTGGACATGAGACTGGCACTAAACATGCCCTGTACCCTGGGGCTGAGTTTTGGCCATGACTGGATTCGGACCTGGGTACAGTGCCCCTATGAATCAATTACATTGAAAATTAAAGCACAAGCATTATGGAAATGCATATGCAAGTCCAAGACACATATAAAAGTAAAAAGACATGCAAAAGCAAATCACTGAAAATCCAAAAACACATAAAAGTGAAAGCACATGCAAAAATAAAACAATGCGAAGTAGATTTCATTTTCCATCACAGTAACAAATCATTTGAATACACTGCCAAATTCTATATTTTAATGGCTAAGTTTTACATTCATAAATGTAAATTTTTTAAATCATCTCCTAAACTATCACCTTTCCTCTGTGAAATACAAAACCTTTTGAACTCTTTAAATGTAGTCTCACAATGGACTGTGTGTGTAGATCACACACTGTGATTTAGTTATTTTTATTTATTTATTTTCTCTTTTTTTCTGTTATTTAGTTTATTTGTTGGTTTACTCTGTCGACTGTTATTTATTTGTATATTTTTGCTCAGTTTGCTTATATTGTATAACTTCTATTTAACTGTGGATAATTATTTGATTAATTCAATCTTTTGTTTCTAAATCTTGTACTTTCATACTTTTAATTTTGTACTTTGTAATTTTTGTGATTTAAAAAGTAATAGATTTCCTACACCGGAAGTGCTCCAGTACGCGCAATTCGTTTTTGTTTTCGCAGCATCATTTTTTTTTTTTTTTTACGCTTTGTGCCTCAGGGCCACCGTGTTATTGTGATTCTTTAAGGTAACCAAATACAGTACTATAAATACAGTAAAACTCTTTAACAATAAACATTCATGTTTTTCGTCTACAATCCTTAATGTTAATTAACAAATTTCTGCAACTCAAATTAACAGTCCAAAAGCGTTTCCATTACGTTTTCAGTTTCCTTAAGAAACTTTCTAGAAAGACGAACAGTTGCTTCTCTTGTGTACGTTGCTGTCTGTGGCCACCGGGACACTAGGGGGCGATATGTTCAATAAAATCCTCAATGTTTCTGAATCAGCGTGGGGATGAAGAACATATCCGTTGTCAAGCAAATCATCTGTAGGCTGTTTTGAACAGGTTCATACTTGAGCCATTAAAAATAAATATGGAATAAATAGAATATAATACTGTAGAAATTAGGTTAATGTTAAGTGGACTGTATAAAGTTTATAAACGCTGTATTACTGAAGCTTATTAAGTTTGCGAGCGCGCGCGCTGTCAGCACGATGCTGTCCGAGGTGTTGGAGGGAGCGGAGTCGGGAGGACTCGTTATAATCCGGGGTAGCGTTTGAAACCTCTTTATGTTTATACTTAAGCATTATTTAAAATATATTATATCAACAGTCTGCTGCTGGGAAATAGTTCACTCATCTCGTGTGTATTTTGTCCTCCAGACACTGCGTGTTATTCTGGACGACGCCTGCTCAAGTATTACATGAACTGCGCTTTAAAGAGGTAACTCCAGTCAGTGCACACAGTTTAACTTACTCCAATCCTGCATTCACGTATTTTGCTTTATTTCATCTCAGACCAGTGCAGCTACACAGAACCATGTTTGTAATTTACTCACTACATCATTGATTCTCTCACCATGGGTGACCAGGAATTCAAAAACAAAATGCATCAAGATAAGGCTTGCTTTTTTTGTTGTTGAATCCATTCGAATAATTTTCTGGAATCAAGTGCACGAGCACCATCTGAATAATACAAATAATGCTTGTCAGTCTTTTGGCCATTCTTGTCGAGCAGAACAGCTTTTATGGCACAGACTTTATGCCCTTCTTGACTCAACCCTCCCATTTTTATCCGGTCTTGGGACCGAAATCGCACCCAGTATCTGGCCTGAATGGTACAGATACATTAATGGGATGAAGAAAAACAACTGGGCTTGACTTCTTTCTATTTCAGACTGTAGATGCATATTTATGGGAGTTAGATCATGTGACTGCACTGAGTGAACACACCCCTCTTTTAAGATGTGATCTCTATTTGATCTGATTCTTTTCAGCCTTTATCGATGAAACATACACACGTAGTCAAAATTGTTGGTACCCTTCAGTCAATGAAAGAAAATCTCACAATGGCCACAGAAATAACTTTAATCTGACAAAAGTAATAATAAATAAGAATTCTATGAATGTTAACCAATGAAAGTCAGACATTGCTTTTCAACCATGCTTCAATGGAATTATTTAAAAAAATGAACTCATGTAACAAGCCTGGACAAAAATTATGGTACCTCTAACTTAATAGTTTGTTGCACAACCTTTTGAGGCCATCACTGCAATCAAACGATTCCTGTAACTGTCAATGAGACTTCTACACCTCTCTGCAGGTAGTTTGGCCCACTCCTCATGTGCAAGCTGCTCCAGTTGTTTCCGGTTTGAAGGGTGCCTTTTCCAGACATCATGTTTCAGCTCCTTACAAAGATGCTCAATA
>QMIH01001145.1:61519-72446 GCA_003987875.1 Clarias batrachus | reverse complement strand
ATTTTTTTCCCGGCCTGTTCCATGAGTTTATTATTTTAAATAATTCTGTTGAAGCATGGTTGAAAAGAAATGTCTGACTTTCATTGGTTAACATTCATAGATCTTTTAAAAATTATTACTTTTGTCAGATTAAAGTTATTTATGTGACCATTGTGAGTTTTTCTTTCATTGACCGAAGGGTACCAACAATTTTGTCCATGTGTGTATCCATGATATGTTAAAAGTAATTCAGCAGAGACATGGTATACAGTAAAAGGTGTACTAAATGAGATTGGAGAAAATTGCACAGGTTTCTAAAACTTTTTTGTGTCTCTATTTTTTCTTAAATAGTTTTTCTGCTATTTATTTCACTCTAGTGCATCTCTAAAATAAAATATTGTGTAGAACATTAACAACATACTACACTTTTGCAATGTATATACGCTGTCTGGACAAAAAATAATCAAAAGTACACTCCAAGATTCATCACCTTTAACTTTGTTTACAGTACACACTGTGGAGGCCAGTTCAATGTTTCCTTCATTATTCATTATTAAACATACAGTAGCTGAGGTTTCTGTTGTCAGTTTTCACCCTGCATCTTCACTAAGTGTTTAGGTGATCTCTATTTATGATTGTTTCTGACCACATTTCTTCCACAAATTTGACGGTTCAGCACTATCCTTCCAGTTTTTGATGATGTGTTGAAGGGTTCTTACCCTAGTTCCAGTAATTCCATATCTCCTTAGTTGTTTGATGCAGGCCAATAATATGACCCTTTTAAAGGCTATGTTTGGCCAGGCCATGTACTTAATGAGTTAGAAATGTAATAGGAGCAATTCCTGATGTACACTTTGGCTGGAATGTCAGCAAATAGCATCCAGCAGTGGTTTACCAACTATACTTTTGCTTCAAAATCCATAATAACAGTTTTCCATGAGCTGAATATCATTGTGAAACTGACTTAGCCTTATGTTYGTTTAAAATKAATTGTTTAGGAATACGAGGGGCATAAATGTCAAACTGGGACTTGTGAAAACTGATTGACATTTACATTCTCTCTTACAGAGAATCTTAGCCGCAGTAAAACATTTCAATGGTGCAAACATTTTAGGCCTTATATCCGTGAATGTTGATTCTTGCCWAGGTGGCTCGGAGCCCACCGCAGTGAACATTTGGCAAGTGGAACGCCTGATCCTTGAAATCTGAGAGATAACTTGTCACCAGCTTTCAGAAGAGACACATCCTGTCATGAACACCACTTGCACAATAAGTTATTGGTACTTTATTGGTCTTTACCACACTCCAAGCCATTTCCACATATTTGGGCCATTAAACGAGTTCATGGGAAGCCAGTGTTTCAGATGTGATGCGGGCGGTCTGCATGTGCCTCCAGGTTTACTGAGAAAAGTTTATACTTTGATGGTGTCCAAGCACTAGTGAAATGCTGGGATAAGTGCATTAGTGTAACAGGGGATTATATAGAAGTATGAAGGAAGTTTTTCAGGAGGAAGAATGTGCAACCAAAAGTCCCATCTACAAAGTTTGTCACATACAGTTCAGTCTGTTAAAGCTTAAATGCAATTGTAACTGTATTTAACTTTGTTCCTTTTTATTTTTAAGGGGAGACGCTATCCATGTGTTGGGGTTTGAAGTTCCCGAAAACAAGGTGTGTGCCAAACTGGACAGCAATTACCTGCATTTGTGAGTCTATTATTTTGACGATCTTAAAGTTCAAATTGCTTTTGCAGTGAAATCTGTTTTGTATACAGTAATTTTTCAGCACCAAAGAATGAGAAGTCATAAGACGTTATGAGTCATAAGATAACTTTTTCTTTTGATAGGTTTCGCTTCCACAATGCATACATTGACCCTCTGGGCTGGACCAAGCAGTCCTCAGCCACAGTAAAAAATTTCACCGCACAAGAAATCACACAACTACTTCAGGAGACACAACACACTGAAGCTCCACTACTTTTTATTGACTCTTTGTCTTGGGTTGTAAGACATCATGACACTGTTGCTGTCTGTCAAGAACTTCAGAAACTAAAGAAAGGTTTGTCTTCTCAGCAGAACACATATACTTAAATCCTAATCCCTCTTCTTTAAATGCTTTACACTTTCTGTGATGCGATCTGTAATTGAAAGAAAGATAACTGCATAAATTGTAAGGTCTTCTGGACACAGGTGGAATGTAGTTAGTGATGTTTGTACATTATCCCTGACAATCCATGATAATGTACTAATTAACTGTTGAATAGGTTGGCTGACACAAATGTTTCTGTTCTGGACAAGCAGGAGGCTCTGTAAGGATGATCTTTGGACTCCTACACGCAGATCTCCATCAACAAGCTGTTGTGTCAACGATAAGCCACTTAGCAAACACTGTGATTTCTGTTAAACCTGTACACAATGCATGTTATGCTGTGGCCGAGACATCACAGCGTAGAAAATCTGGAAAAGTTATGCAAAAGGTAATTTAAATAGCTTGTTTATGAAATGGCTCGTATTTGTATAAAGTTAAATTCTTCTCTGTGTGATTGTTTTATAGTTTTTGTAGTTTTTGTTTCATAGTCTGTTTTTCTTAGGAGGAGATTTTCAGTTTAACAGAGGACCTGACGCTGTCATTAGAGACTAAACCCAGCCAATCTGGAAATGTTCAAACAGACTTACACACTAAGCCTGAGGTGACTTCATCTGTGTTTATTTCTTAATTATATTTTTGGATGTACGCTATATAGCTAAAAGTTTGAGGATACCTGACCAAGACACCAATATATGCTTGGTGCACATTTCAGATTTAGGCTGCATTCCATTCCACAGTGTACTTTAATGCTTGCTCTCTACTCCCAAGTCCCTTTGCAGGGAATGTCAGTAAGGAACCTTCCCTTGACAAAATTCCAACATTGGGAACACCCTGCGATGTCACCTACACAGATGTCACTTCCTTTTGGGTGTTACCAAGGGCCCCAAAAACTTGTCATTATAAAATGGATATCATTGAAATACATATAAGTTGTAAATAAATTATTAAATTCATTTTGTACCATTTACGGCAAAATTATAATTGTGTAGTTTAAAAAAAAAAATTAATCAGTTACCGATTCTTATTGTCATAATATTATGTTGTCCCCAGTAATAATGAAAATAAATATACAAGTCCCTTTTAGAGCTTCATTTCCGCATTCCAGAAATTTTGCTTGTCCACTTCTGGTAAAGTGATGAACCATTGTTTACTTGTTCCCTACGCCATTCATAATTCCCTTTAAACTGAGCAGTTTTGCTTCGTGCAGTTTGGAATCGTACTTGGCTGAATATCCTGTACAGTCCTTTACAGGGAACTACTAGTCAATCTGGGCCTCTGTGCAGGAAGCTTGAGTTGTTTCACTCCAAGCTTTATGAACCCTGCTTTGTGCACAGTSTTAGTGTCATGCTAGAAAAGGTTTAGGCTTCATAGTTCCAGTTAGGGATATAAAATTGTTTTGTTCCAACCTTCTGACACCAGTTTGGGGAAAACCGATATACAGTATGGGTACGATGGTCAGGTGTCCACAGACATTTAGCCGTATAGAGTATGTCCACCACAGCCCAGGATATGAACATGTCATTTATTCTCATTTATGCTTCAGGTGGATCCAACATCAAATTTGACCTTTAATCTACGTTTGTCTGAGGTTGAAAGAGAGGCGAAGGAAAAAGTTGCTCTACCCTTTGTCTTCAGCGATGAAAAGTAAGATGAATTAGTTATAGAGATTCAAACTCTTTTGCTATTCTAATATTTTAAAATTGGGTTTACTTTATGTCTCAAGTGTTAAGATTAGGAGTGTAAAAACATACTGTTTTAAATTTATGCCTGTTAAAGCATTACCCTTCCTTTTGTTTTTAGCAGTGTAGAAATGTCATATTGTGCCATATTGTTAACAATTATTCAGGTAATATACAGTATGTGTATAATATGTAACTTGGTAAAACCTTGTGTTTTTTCCTTCTGTAAATAGAAAGTCTGCTCTCCTGAGGCCAGGCCGGGGTTCTGGGCGCATTATGTATGAACCAGATGCCAATGATGACTTTGATGAAGAAGACCCAGATGATGACCTTGATGTCTAAATGGACCCTTTAACTCCAGTATTTTGAATAAAAATCTGTTTTCATGCAAATTCAGACACATGGTCTAAACGTCATGATATGATAAGGATGCTTGTTGAAGTACATGTAGGCATCTGTGCATCAGGAGAAATAATGTACCTTTTGTGAAAAAGGGCACTAAAACACCTAACCATATGAGTGGTTAGGGTTATTTTTGATACAGCACAGATAATTTGGCAGGCAGCTCAGCATCCAGTGAATTAGGAGCAAATTGCTTGCGAAGTTTGTTTAGAATTGTGTGCGAAAAAAAAATCATAATACAAATCAAATCAGGACCTAGTTATCGTGATATATTGAGTTGAGTGATACCTGGTGATTCCTATAATATCCCTGATGAACCAGTTATTGACAAAGAATGAATACACATAAATGAAATGTAAGCAGATTCCTATTTTTCAACCTATTTATTTTGGTTATAATGATTAAGAGATTTATACACAATACTGGGAAAGTGAAGTTTTTCCCAAATATGCTGTGAAGTTAATTATCATAAGCAACATCAGTACAGTATAAAGTGCTGTACAGTAACAAGCCAAATTACTTTGTGTGGATTTTTTTATACAGTAAACCTGGTATTATCTTTATCTTATACCATTCACTTCAAACATTATTGTCTTCCTACACTGGGACTTATTTATGGCATTAAATCGAGGGTCAGCTTCATGTTAACCCACCAAAAAAAAAAGAATGAAAAACATAAAAATAAAACCTAAATCATAACTGTTAAACCAAAGCTGTAAACATGAAAATTATTTTCAATTATGTAAATGAAAACCGTATATATTATAAGCATAAAAGCTATCTGCAACCAAACAGCTGAGTTTGACTTTGATTGCTGAATTATAATTATGTTTCTTATTCTGCTTTCCTTTTATTTTTATTAAGTTCGCGTTTATGGTCCTGTCTTTTAAAGAAAGCTAATCTTGTTTTTATGTGGGGATGAGACTTATTGCGCATTGACCAATAAGCAAGTGATTGACATTTGACTGGACAGATATCAAGCGTGGCATCACTTCTAACCAAAAACAGACTTGTAATACAAAATTAAAATAGGCTTTTCTCTGGATTTGGTGAACAAGCAAGCAGATCTATGGACACATTACATAAACATATAGCATTGCTTCCTGAAATAAAACATTAACAGAACACATGCTTGAATATAATGAGTTGAGGTTTTTAATTTCCTTGACGTTAAGGACAGATGTTATAGTTTCTAACTATCTAACTATAGTCTCTGCTACTGTCCCTGTCATTCCTTTTCTCCCTGTTGTGTCCTTTTGCTACATAAAGTTTCTCCTGAATGAGATCAGAGGAACAGATATATAACCATGAGAAATATGATGAGTGCTTTGAGGTAAGAGAGTGTTGGCCTATTTTTGGCTTTGTAGATAAGCATCACTGTTTTAAATGTGATGCAGCTACAGGAAGCCAGTGAAGGGAGCATAGCAATGAAGTGATGTGGGAGAATTTAGGAAAGTTGAAAACAACTGTGCAGCTGCATTCTGGATCAGTTGCAGAGGTTGAACGCTGCTCAGAGGTCAGAGCCTGTGGGAATAGAAAAGGATGAATCCTTCTTATGTGGTAAAGGATAAATTGGCATGTGCATGTTAGATTAGCAATATGCCAATCYATTGAACTATCTATCAATCAGTTTAAATCTTGAAGYCAGACACTTTTTTTTACATGCAATATAGTTTACAAAAATGGCATTTAAGTGTCRTGTAATCAATATGTCCATGTGTACATTCAATGTGTGTATGATCACGCACATGCACGTTTACCTGACATGACACTTACTCTACTAAAACTATGGAACATAAATATAAAACCCTTTGTAAGAAAATGATGACCCATACACAAAGAAATATTACATAATTTAGACAGCTCTGGAATACAAACATAAAGGTTTCTAATTTTCACTGATTCAGTTCATGATACCTTGKACACACTACAATACCTACTTCAGAATGCTTTGAAGTGCATCTTATATAGTGATGTGAATTGAATGTAAGTGACATTTCTATTATTATGGCAAAGTTTAGATAATTCCATAAAAGCTGGTGCTGAAAATATTTTTGGCCATATTGCTTAACCTTAGCTGACTGGTGGAACATTTACATTGAAGCTTTTGGCAGCCACACTTATCCAGCGCGACTTAAAAAAAGTGCTTTGAAGTTTCTGTCATCGGATAGCTTACTAGGTTACTAACTAAGTGCATCAGTGAAACTCAGTTGGGAAGTTTTTTTTTTTCTTCTTTAGTTCAAGTATTGAAGAAACAGGTATGTCTTGAGTAATCATTTAAAGATGCCAAGACTCAGCTGTACAGACATCTAGAGAAMGTTCATTCCATCATCTAGGTGCCAGAACAGAAAAGAGTCTGGATGCATGTCTTTCTTGCTCCATCAGAGATGGTAGGACCAGACGAGCAGTGCTGGAGTATTGGAGAGAACATGGTGAGATTTGTTGTGTGATTAGAGTTCAGAGGTAAGTGGGAAAGCATGCCTTGGACCTGCCAGGAGTGAGTCGCAATAGTCCAGTCTTGAAATAATAAGGGACTGAACAAGCACCTGAGTAGCCTGTGAAGAAAGAAATGAGCGGATTCTTCTGATGTTGATGGGAAAAATGACAGATGATTGTCCAGAGTTACCTCAAGATTGTGGGCAGTGGCTGATGAAGTGATTAGATTTTTGTCCAGGGAGATCACAAGGTCTTGACCGGGGCATGAATCATGCAGAAGAATGCTGGTTTGATGTGAGATGATSACCTTAATGGATGGACATTGTCCTCAACAGATTAAAGGGAGAAAATTCAAAGGCTATTGGTGCTTTGTTGTTAGTTGAAGCACCCAGATACATGATCTACATACTGTATAATAAAAGATTTAAAACATTATTTTGAGGCTGTTAGATCAAAGAGAAACAACCATATAGGAGCAATGCAGCATACTGTCGCCATGTAATTCCTGTTACTTCAATATACTATATTGAATACCAGGTTCTAAGGAACCTTCTTAAATTTTTTAAAACCCATCTACGTATGTATCCAAAGATGACAAGCTCACACCTGCTGAACAATTAATTAAACTAAAAAAGCAACCAGTTGGCATTTTGATGACTGAGTTTATTGTTTGTGTCATGGCTCTGGTCATGACACCTGCWGCATTAATAGGGTTTATGGATACTCATATTCCGGTCCAATTTAAACACTATTTTAATAGTTTCACTTTCTATGGTAGAAAGTGAAACTACTGCAGCTGCTAAGAGAATTGGTGGATATACATTCATAACATTCTGGCTGAAAAGCTTAGGGCCCTTTTTAGGCCCACTTGTATTTTTGTTCTTTAATTAGTGCTAGTAATATAAGACAACTCATGTTCACAAAAAAAARAAAAATAGTATGTTTAGCTTGAGGATGTGTTTTGACAGGCTATAAGGGTGTCTGCTAAATGCTGTTACCATAATAAAATGAACCATTTTAATGGTAATGTTTCGTTTTAGGGTGATATTACTTACATCCCTTGTATGAAAGTCCAGTGGAATAACTTGCTGTATAATTTAGATCAGAAGTTTTAAACATATAGTTTAATGGAAATAGAGGCATTTTTTAAATGTTCTTTTATTACCTTACAGTAGGTATCAACAATGTGTAATTATAGTAACACTGTATCCTGCTAGGAAGCACTGTGGTGTAGTGRTTAGTACTGTCACCTTGCACCTCCAGTGTCTGGGTTTGTTTCTCAGCCAGACTCGATTCCTGTCTCTGTGTGCATGGAGTTTGAATGTTATCTCTGTACTTGGTGGGTTTTCTCCCACAGTCCAATGTCATGCAGACTAGGTTAATTGGCATTTCCAAATTGCCCATACTGTGTGTATGTGTGTGCCCTGCGATGGATTGGCACCCTGTCCAGAGTGTACCCTGCCGTATGCCCTAATTCTCCTGGGATAGGCTCCAGGTCTCAGTGACCCTGAATACAGGATTAAGCATATAGATGGTGAGTGTATCCTGCTATTTAACAGTTTACACTCTTCTGGGAAAGTGGTAAATTCGCCACTAGTTTCTGGCGCAATTCATTCAGCTACAAGAGCATTAATGAGATAAGGCACTGATGTTAAGTGAAGGGTTGGATGTGCACAAACTTTTGTTCTTAAAATGCTCAATTTTATTAGAGAAACAAATAAAATGGCAATGTAAACATAGACGACACTGTCGCCTTGCACATCCAGGGTACAGGTTCAATTCCAACCTCGGGTTTGTGCAGGGTGTGTACCTCGTTCAGGGTGCACCCCACATCGTGCCCTAAGTTCACATGCTCATTCACACACAATGGTCTTTGGACTATGGGAGGAAAACCACCAAGCACAGGGAGGACATGCGAACTCCTTGCACACAGACCCAGAGGCGGGAATCGAACCCGGACCCTGGAGGTGTGAGATCACCTTTCTTATTAATACTGTCCTCCAATCTCTTGTATCCCTCTATAAATCCCTGGATTTGCTACACATTCTTCGTTCCATGTGATATCTTTTCTTTTTTTTCTTCCTTAATCCTTCCCTCCAGACAAACCCTTCGCACTAAACCTTACTTTAGTGAGACTACAATCTCACAAGTAGGCTAAAACTGATACCACATCCTGTATTTGGACTTCAGACTAGACTACATGTGAGGGAAAAATCAAACTCTGGCACTTTCTAATCTTAATAGTCTGATTTTATCAGTCTATTTTTTGCTTWAAAAAATCGATACGTTTGTTTTCTTCGTAACCTACAAGGGGTGAAAAAAACGAACAGATGTCACCGATTTGATTCTCGGCGGAAGTGACGTTGGTCTTSTACGTACGCTCTTCCGGGTTTGGATTGAACCGTCTCCCAGCACCGAGCGCTTATTAACTGAGCTGCACCCTTCAGCGGTGAGGAGGTAGAAACACTGAGTTTACGGCCACGGTCTTTGGGTCGTTTGTGCTTCTGCTTGCGAGCTGGACGTTCAGCAAGTCTGCTGCTCAGCGTCCTCACTCAGCCGGGTCAGGCAGACACACCGCTAGCGGGTTGTGTGTGTATCCGCGTGTGTGTTTAGAACAGGGCTGGAGACTATTTAAACCTGCTTCGTTCACTGAAGAGAAACCTAACTCGTGCACTTTTAGTTCCTGAGTTTTGACCCAGAGCATTATGAAAGAACACTGATGTTCACAGACTCGTCTGGAAACTCCAGGTTGTAAATGATATCGCGGATCTCGGAACGGTTTCAGCTCTTAATTTATTCTGGACTTTTTGGTGTTATGGTGGACATGCTGAAGACCCAGAGTCAGCTGTGTGTCCGCACTTTCTTCGGCGTGACGTCCAAGTTATGGAGTTTATTTTTGTACATCCTCAGGAAACCGCTAAGAACAGTGAGTATGTTATACTTTTTAAAAACAGTGCATATAGCCATGCTGTTCGCGGTTTCAGGCTACTGGCACGTACTCCGGTTTAAGACGTAACCGAAAATCAAAGTTTACACACTGGGACAGGTGCAAAAAGCGTCTTAACACTCGCACCTGATCAAGAGGGGGATAGTTGTACGGAAACTTCGCCAATACGCGGGGCAGGTTTTGTAATTCTAACTTTCAGTTTGCCATTAAATGTGTTAAAGTGCATCTCGCTCTTCTGATTGGCTGAAACCACATACCCCGCCCACTCAAAAGCAGTACTACGCAATTACCAACTCTGTTCCTACAATTGGAGCTCACACACCAATTCACAAAGTTTGATTCAAATCCTGTACGTGTGTTCTTAATTATTTTCAGCTAAAACAAAAATGAAGACATTTTTCTTATATAAAATTACTTTTTAGACCAGGGTTCAACTTGTTTTAAAGTAGGGATCACTTTAAATTGTAAAATAAAGTCAACGAACCCCTTAATTGTAGCTGGAGTTATTGTTTTAAATGCAACGTGTAAATTAACATTCTGTTATTTTATTACTGTCTGCATTTTATTTGTGAATTTTACACCAACAACAGTCCCCCCCCCATAATAATGAAATATTATCACTTGTATTATTATAACATTGTTTAGCGTTTATTATCTGGTCGTTTTGAAGTAAACACGTTTGATTCAAGAGAACAGATTAATAATAAGAAAATTATAAGAGACATCATAACTTTGATGGCCTCATGTCWCCATGGTCCGGTTTTGATTCCTAACTCGGGTCTGTGTGAGTGGAGTTTGCATGTTCTTCCTGGTGGGTTTCTTCCTGGTATTCCGGTTTCCTCCCACATGCAAATTAAATTAATTGACAATCCCAAATTGCTCATAGTTTGTAAATGAGTATATGTGTGTTTGCCCTGTGATGATGGATTAGCACTAGGGCTGCAACAACTAATCGATAAAATCGATAATGAAATGTCAACGAATGCCAATATCGATTAGTTGGACTGCTCACGTTACTGAGGAGCGCGACCGCAAGAYGCACAAATACACACAGATACACAGCCGCTCGCTCAAATGGAGGTTACAGAAGCGTCTGCAGGAAAAAGCGCGCGCTTATGGCGTTATATTCCTGCCACAATTCTGAGCGCGCGCGGTGTGACGTTTTGAGAGCAGACAAAGCGCTCTATGCGCGTGCAACGTCTCCCCTGCTCGTTCCACGTGTTCTCCGCGCACGCGCGACTTCTCGATTCTGTGCGCGCTCGTCTATGCCTTCACGCGCAAGCAACATTTATTTTCTATGCGCACTCGACTCTGCGGGTACGCTCGCTTAACTTTGTCCAGTGTTGCAAAACTGCCACAAAACCAGCCAATCACAGACTTCCACACACGGCTTCTGAT
>QMIH01001145.1:35599-58200 GCA_003987875.1 Clarias batrachus | reverse complement strand
TCATGTCCCTTACTTCTTACTATTTCTTCATTTTTGTTTTTATCAGGGTATTATATGGCTATTTACATTTTTATAATATGTCCAGAAGTAAAAACGGAATACAGCAAAAAATCTGTGTAAATTTAGGCAACACAGTTTAGGATGTTTTTTTATTTTTGAATCTTTTTAAATAGTTAAATTTTTATATTGTAGGATTGAGAATTTAATTGCTTTATACTGACTAGTTTATGTTCTCTGGATTCTCTAACTTTGAGGTATTTAATGTAAACAATAGCAATTCGTCAATACTCTTGATTTAGTGCATTTGAAGTGGTTGTTGAATCTATGTAGTTTTACTTTTGTATTCTATTATCAATGCGCTTTTAGGGGGAAAAAAAGGGTTAAACCTAGAGGTCTTAAGAATTGAGGAAATGGTCGCATTTTAGGAAATTTTCAGCTAAGAATTTATACACACACATGCACACACACTACCAGTCAAAGGTAGTGATTCACATTGCAAAACAATGCTCAAGTCAACCAAAATGCAGGATTTGTCTAAAATATAGACAAAAAACTTAAACTTTTGACTGGGAGTGTATATACATTATACATAYATACATGCATRCATGGGCAGTATATAAATTCTGTCATGTTGTCTTGTATTGAAAATCTAAATTGGATTTAAAATGTTCTCATTTTCCCCTTTTTATTCTAGGTAATCCAATATCAGACGGTGCGATATGACATTTTACCCTTGTCACCGTTGTCTAGAACCAGGCTCAGTAAGTATSATTWWWAWTTTTTYCYYCMRWWAAAAAAAAAAAAGAAAGTCACCTGTGAACTAAGGATGATATCTTTTCAGGACAGTTTTATTTGTGTAGCAGTGATAACTATAGACATTGACTTTTAGACAATTGTGACAATGTCTAGCTCTAGATGAATGGTGAATGAAAAACTTTGAGAGGAACCAGCCCCAGAAGGAAACCCAGCCACTATATCACTGTTGAATTGTGTGGCATTCATACTGAAGAAGTGGTAGTGGATAGGTTGTTTGTTTGAGTGATTAGGGGTTGTAAAGTTGACATCACAACACAGTTTGCAACAAGTTTGCAATAATCGTAATATTATTAAATAAATGTTAATTAAATGATTAATTTGGCACTAGATTATTGGACACAGAAGATTCATATAACCTACATGTGAATGGTAGTTTGTGGTTGATGCTGCATTTACATGGAAATCATTTATTGCAGTTTTCAKCAAATGTTTACCATGACTGGCATTTAAAATAAAGATTAAGGATTCTTTAAATCATTGTGTGTAATGTTTCTCTGCTATGAAGCAACAGGGCTATTTTTAAGCTATTTTAAAAAAATCTGTAAAGATACTAGAAGAGGATAAAATGCATAACCAGCAGGAGACTGTGTTGTCGGCAGCAGATGTACTCAGTACATCTGTCTCACAGTAACTACAGAGAACTGAATGGGCAGTGGWTGATTTAAGACATAAAGTGAGGCTTTGTTTTGCTGTTGTTTTCAGCAGACTTGRAGGGGTTGCATCCGGTGATGGAAGATTTCATACTAACGCTTTAGTTTTTGGTTAAAGTGTTTGTTTGTTTGCTTATTTATTTATTTATTTATTTTTTAAAATGTTTTTCCAGATGCAGTAAAACGGAAAATTCTAGTTTTAGACCTCGACGAGACATTAATTCACTCTCATCATGATGGGGTTCTGAGACCAACAGTACGGCCTGGCACTCCACCCGACTTTATCCTTAAAGTAAGAAATGCATTATTTAAAGTTCACATACTGWTTAATGTGGATGAAATTAACGACTAAGACACCACTACAGTGCAATGACCAGTGTTCAGGAAGCAGTGATACAATTCTATGATGGGACTTGGTGAATAAAAACAATTAACCTAGAACTTATATTTGTCTGATTGTGTAAAATCATACATGGCATATATGCAGTGTTCTGAATGTGCAGTGCAATACTGTCAATATTGTTGCATTTACTGGTATATTGCTGCATTACATTTAATTATATATATATATATATAATTTGCTTTTGGCCTTATTGCACTCCATGTTGAAATGGTATTTGGAATTACACTGATCAGCCATAACATTAAAAAGCAAAAGATAAAGACCACGTAGGTTCCACTTGTGCAGCTGGGGCAACTTTGATCAACTGGGCCATGACTTCATAAGACCTCTGTTGGTAAACTGTGGTGTCTGGCACCGGGATGTTAGCAGCAGATCCTTTGGGTGATGTGGGTTGTTGGGGTTGGACCTCCCTGGATCAGATTTGTTTGTCCGGCATGTTCCATGGATGCTCAAATGGACTAAGACAGCAGCAGGTCATGCTGCATTGAGTATTCGGATACCTTTCTATCATGGCCAACATTGACTTTTTTTTTTGGTGCTGGATTGGCATTTCTGTGGGATCCTTGGGTGTTCATGATCCCACTACCAATTTGCTGGTGTATAGTTAGTGATCAATTTTATTTAGTTCACCTGTCAGTGATCATATTATGGCTGATCAATGTATGTGGCTGTACTTTCTGGGCCATCCTTAAGCAAAAAGTTCATCAATAAGAAAAATGTAAACTTTTTTTTTTTGATTAGGTGACAATATACGTTTGGCTGTGTACATGCTTAAGCCACCCTCTGTTTTTTTTGTCCTAAGTATAAGGCTTTATCATGGCTCTAACACTTAAAAAAAATTTTTGCTGACCAAAATTTTATTAATTATGCTTTGTGTAGATTTTTAATAATTTTGCCATGTAGCCAACTTTAAATACATAGTATCATCAGTCAGAAATCTYGAAACAGCCTGACATACTTAAAACTAATAAAGCTTTCATATTGCCTTTCTCTCTYCCTCTTGTTTTGTCTTAAGGTTGTTATAGACAAGCACCCAGTWAGATTCTTTGTGCATAAAAGGCCCCATGTGGACTTTTTCTTGGAGGTGGTCAGTCAGTGGTTCGAGCTTGTGGTTTTCACCGCCAGCATGGAAATCTATGGCTCTGCAGTAGCGGACAAGCTGGACAACAACAAGGGCATCCTAAATCGCAGATATTACAGACAGGTGACTGTCTGAAATGGCTACCTCGCTCACATGCTCACGGTGCATTATACAGAGCTCTATATAAAGCACTATAAGGAACAGTCACGAAGACACTAGGCCACAGGCCAAATTTAGACCACACTTGCATAAGGGTGCACAGCAAACACATCTTTGCATACATGATGGAAGATCTGAATGACTTAGCAAATTCCAACAGATATTCTGTACTACTCTTTTAAAAACAACCCTCATACTCTAATACTGTCCTACTTTGTATTCATCCTAGCTTTTACATTTGAAGCTGAAAGAGATCTCTATTGATTGTCAAACTGTTGTGTGTTGAACTATTGCACTACAAATTGGTTGGCCCCCAAATAGTACACTGTAACAGTAATGTTAAGGAATGAATTCAGACACGGCGTATCACTCATGCTGCTAACATCACTTAATTTGCATTTATATAGAGATTAAATTACTATTCATGCCATTATTCTGTGTCTTTTTCAGCATTGCACGCTGGATCTGGGTAGTTATATAAAAGACTTGTCCATCATACATAGTGATCTTTCCAGTATAGCAATTCTTGACAACTCGCCTGCGGCGTATCGCAGTCATCCAGGTAAAATGCCAACCTTTKAACCTATCCTCTGCGTATCATGAATATCTGTCTTGGTTTTTTTTTATTTTTGAAATATAGAGGGATACATTGTGATTGAGGGGTGTGTGAAAGGAGATGCTGCATGGGTCTGAATATGGTTCTGTTGGTTACAGCATACAGGTTACATAGTTACAGGAACAACATACTTTTTTCTTTTGTACTATTGGTCTATCCATGTGTACACAGCTTTTTGGTCAGCACATGATCATGTTAACTTCACATGTGTTTTGAAAACAGTAAATGATTTTGTTGTGCTTAACAGTACTGAAGTCTAACGTATGACRTTAGACCATAATACGACTTATAGATGATTTTATAAAATGACTTATTTGGTTTCGACAAAACAAGTTCTATCTTGCTCTATCTTGCACTTCCTGCTGCCTTAAAATATTCCACAGAACTATCACTTATTTACTGGCTGAGAAGTCATATAAGGACATGACCACAGAAAAATAGCTGCCTTTTCCATTAGTGATGAAGTCTGATCAATCAATTTTTTAAACTAGCGTTAGCATAAGTCATTGAAAGGAAAAGAGTTTGTAGAAATGGGTAAAAGGTTAAAGCTAAAAATAAGCTGATCAGCTCTAATGTAGTCAGTGATCTTACTATTTCAGGTTTAAGCCTACGTACACAGATTGCTGAAAGAGTATATTGGATAAAGAGTACGTTTTGTCTTAAAGCGGCTTTAGCATGTTAAAGTTCACTTATACCACTTCAGTGTTATTTTAACAGTGAAAATATTAAGTAAGTAGTATTCTAAATAGTATTTTTGGTGCAGGTGTTTTCTTTATACTGAGCAAGTAGCTTATTAGAAGCTTTTTAAAAAWTTTTTTAAAGTAGATTATTAAATCTGGCACATAATTGTTCATAATATTGCTTTTATTCTACACCTGGATTTCATTTATGGTGCAGGTTAAACTTCAGGGAGATACAGTGGCAAGAAAAAGTATGTGAACCTTCTGGAAATTCAATGTTTTCTGTATTCATTTGTCATAAAATGTGATCTGATCTTAGTCAATATAATGTGACTAAAAGAATAACAACAACAAAAAAAAAATCTGATATTTCATGTGTTTATAGAGAACCATAAAAATYTCAGTGCTACAGGGGGAAAAAAAACTTGTTGGAGTCAGGTGATATCCTGTCATCAATTTTCATAAATTCTGTCCAATGGTCAATTTTCTGCCCAGTTTGACACTTGCAGTATGCTGTTAAAACTTGCGGTTTCTGGCACATAACCGCTCATAACTGCTTCTTTTATTTTTTCAGTAATCTTGTATAGACGCTGGGGTTATCTCTAAAGAGTATGATTGCAACCAAACAGCAAACTAAAACAAACTCACACCCTTTATTTCTCTACAGGTTGTTCAGTCCATTATTTATTTTAAGATTAACGTAAATAGATTAAACACTGGAGACGCCATTTACTGCAGCTTTAGTAGTAACATAAACCATTTTTTTTCTTAATTTTTTTGAGCAGCACCATCATTATGATTTTATTTATTATTTATTTTTTCTCACAGATAATGCAATACCTATAAAATCATGGTTCAGTGATCCCAGCGACACAGCTCTTCTTAACCTTCTGCCAATGTTGGATGCACTAAGGTGAGGATTTGACTTAGCAAACCATAATTTTTCTGACCAAACATCATTCTTTTGTTTAAAGTTAAATTCTTTCTACAGATTCACAGCTGATGTTCGGTCCGTCCTTAGCCGCAACCTGCACCAGCATCAACTCTGGTGATCATACCACCGAGAGTTGTGTTTTTAACTTTGCATCCAGACTCTGTCCCTCRGTTTCGATGGCTCTTTTGTACAACACCAGCACAAGGTGATGAGGTGAAGGTCCAAAGTGAACTTAACTGAAGGAAGTAAAGAAGTCTGGGATCATGTTTACCCTTTGTGTCCTTTCCATCTTTAAACTGGAGTTCCTGCCCTTAATTTCTTCTGGAATATTGTGTGAGGACTGCACACTAAGTCATGAGCATAAAAGCAGAACCCAGAAGGAACACTTTTATTCATACAGTGCCATAGTTTTAATACGACAGACTTTAATGAATCTGTATTTCTCAGGTTATTGGTGATGGACAATGTTCTTCCATCACTGTGATTATGTGGATAAGAGAAAACAATGAGCAATAATTTGGAATTCTGTTTTTTTCTACTCGGCTTTCTTTCTCTAAGTAAAGTTTTGGGAACGTTTTAGCCATCAGTTTTGGGAAAGTCTGTGTCCGTGAGTGCTTTTWAAAAAAWTTTTTTTTAACTCTTTGGCAAAACTTGATGGATGAGCATTGAGACAAGACAATAATGATTTTAAAAAGAATGTCTAATTTAGAGTTGAAGTCTCAAGTACACACCCGGGTGTCCTTTAAACATGGTCTTTGTAACAACACTTTATATTTTGTTATGTTTAATGTAAGGGTTGTTACTGTGTCATCTTTAAAGACCGGACAATGTAGTGGTTTATGTATTAACGGGCAGTTGGCAATTTTATATGTCGGACACGTTGAATGTTTCTCCCAGCCTATTTTAAATCAAGTTCTCTGAATACATCCTGACTTGTTTCTATTTTTCTGAAAGGCATAATAATTAGTGGGAAATCTTCATAGAACTAAGTGTTTGTTGCAGACTTCAAAAGGGGGGGAAAACGTTTTTTTCTTCATACACATTAAGACATGCAAGACGTAAATACCATGTAAGTCTGTATAAATGTACTGAACAGTCTGCTGAACAACAGTCGCTGTTTCAATGTTGTTTTTGTGTTTACCCTGGTTGATTACAAATCTGATATTCTGCTCAAATCTCAGGGCAGCTCCTTGAACTTCAGTCCTGAGATTAATAAAAGCACGACAGTGTGACGTTTGGCTGTTTGTTTTTATTGGCTGCAAGTTAATTATTTGAGCTGACTTTTGTTGAAATGCAGTATGTAACTTTTATCAGTGTAGATCAGTGTAAAAAAAAAAAAAAAAAGCTAGCTCCAAATAGGAAGACATTTAAACCTTCCTAGTTTCCTAATGCCATATGCTAAACTGTGCAATGCAGTGGCAACACAGCTGAAAATACTTAAAATTAAATGGTTGTAGAGCAGAAATAAGATCCCAGGTAGCATGTATGACACTCTGCAATAGACTGCAATATACAAAAATAATATTTGTAGATATTTATTTGCATAACCCATACTTCATTATATCAGCCAAAAAATTAGGGTAAAGAATTATTGAAGACCAGTTCTGACAAAAAAAAAAGAAAGAACGATTGCTGTAAGGCATTGCCTGAAACAAAATGAAAGCAAATGTGACAAAGTCTTACCTCAGAAGAATTGGGGCAGGTTCTACAAGGAAAACAGACAATTATTTTAACTGTCCTTAGTGTTGTTTACGTCTTCATATAGTAGATGTTTTAAATGCAGGAAACATTTAATTAAATTACACCTGATGGCATCTAATTTACTGCATTCATTTATGCATTCTTAAGACTATAACATTAAAATACATTTGGGTCACCATATGGTTGTTATTCATACATATGACCCAAATACACAGATCAGCCATAACATTAAAACCATTAACATTATAACCACCTAGATTTTAGGTTTCCCTTGTGTCACCAGGGCATCTTTTGTTGCCGTGAGTTGTGGATGGGGCCCTCAATGGCTTGATTTGTGCTGCATTGGCTTTGTGGGTCAGACAGGATGAGCTGGCCTTTGGTTCCCACAGACATGGTTGATCCTGGAGTTCTCATGATCCTGTCACTGTTTTGATCATTGCTGGTACTCATGGGTATGGCCATGAAAAGGAACACACAGGTGTGACCCATGTGGCACACCACATAATGTATTTAGATATATTGGGCTGACGGTTGGCAAACCACATATCGACGAAAACATACTTTTTTGTACAGGGTGTAAAATTACTATCATGGTTAATACAATAAAATTGGAATAGTAATTGAATAACTATCCTGATTCTGCAATTACATTTAGGCCTTTATTTGTATATATATATATATTAGTGCACAGTGAAATTTTTTCCTCACATATCCGTCCCAGGAGCAGACAGGGTTAGGGACTTTGCGTACAGGCCTAACAGTGGCAGCCTGGTGGAGTTTCTGATCAGTAACCCATGGTACCATGGTACATAACCACAGAGTGTACCATAACATATTTTTTTTTTACCATTTCCAAATTTGAAAATCACAAAGTTTTCATTGTACATGTAGTCTTGGAGATGTTGCAGGTGACAAAAAGACTGAAGATGTCTAAGCTGAAGATTGCGATTTGCTTTGGGATTGACAAGAATGGACAGGATTTTATATTAAGTGGACAGTGCAGGTAGGACGGTTTGAGGACAAAATTAGAGGTTAGGATGGTTTGGACATGTTCAGAGGAGGGATGAGGGAGTCTTTAGGRAGAAGGTTATTAGAGATGGAGCTGGCCAGCAGGGGGGAAGAGGAAGGCCCAAGAGGAGGTTTATGGATGTGGTGAAGGAGGACATGCAGGAGGTTGGAGTGACAAGGGAAGATGTGGCAGTCAGAGTTAGATGGAAAGAAATAATCCGCTGTGGCGACCCCTAAAGGAAAGAAGAAGAAAAAATAAGACAAATAATGTAAATAGTAAAAATACTGGAATAGGTAAAAAAAAAAAAAGTACCTGGTTATTTATAATGTGTCATGGTACTGGAAATGGACTGAAAAGCACCAAAAGTGTTTTTTTTAAAGGGAATGTGACGTTGCCTAAAAACCTAAAATTCCATTCTTGAGATCCCAGTCCTGAGTCTTCCTAATGGATGGTTCACAGTTTCTCTCTGTGCTTGTGTTCTTGTCCTCGGTGCTCTAAAGTTGTTTTCTTCCCTTTTCCAAAAAACATGCAATGTTCAACAAAGGTAAAAAAAGAGGAACTGGCAACCATGCACTATCTCCCCACCCACTGATCATGAGGGCCACATAAACACCGACCGAATAACTGCTCCGTAACTCTCCGCGCCCCGGGGCTGTACACTGTGGGCCATGTCAAAGTAGTGCCTAAAAACCAACATAATTTAAACCATAAATAAATATTACACGACTTTTTTGTTTTAATTAGCCGTTTTTTTAGAGCTCAGATTAAAAAACAAAACAAAACTCTAAGTCACAGAAAGCTTCGTTGAAACTGAAGAGAAAAACATTGCTTGGCGCATGCGCTGTTATGTATTCATGCGCCGTAGACGACCGTCACATAAACATCGCTACTGCTAGTAAAACTGTCCAGCTTCGCCTTTATTAAAGATCTCCTTTTCTAAGTGACGTCTCTGTACACTACAGAGGCTTTGACACCGAGCCGCGATGAAGTTCCAGTATAAAGAGGAGCACCCGTTTGAGAAGAGGCGATCAGAGGGAGAGAAAATCAGGAAGAAATACCCAGACAGGGTTCCTGTGAGTATACCTCCAACAACAAACAGCTGCTCTGTGCTAGCCGAGGGAAAGTACGAGTGTGTAACCTTTGTCTTAAAATAACGTCAGACATCTCTGTGTTTCAGTTGCGTAAGTGTAAATTGATACGTGTGAAATGTGTGTATGTATATAAAACCTGGGGTTACGTCAGTCGTCGCTGAAGGACACGAGCAGTTAGCATCCAGTTAGCATCTTAATGTTGGAGTGTGATGTGCGACGTCAGACAGGAATTGTTGTGGCAATCACAACAATTCAGTGTTAACACTGTATTCAGTGTTAACACTGAATGGGAGAAAATCCCGTCTGAATGTTGGCCAAATATATTATAAGATAGGTGGAACATATAAAAACATGTTCTGAGGGTCGATACGTATGTGTTATCAGTAGGCATAAGCTAGCTAATGTGGCTGGTGACTAAGTGAAGTGCTAATGCTTTTGTCTTTGTTGTTGACATAAATAACGCTAAGCACATTTGTGTACTTTTTGGTATTTTTACACCATACATAAATAAATAGAGGTGTTTATATGCATACATACTGTACATACATACATACATACATACATACATACGTACATACATATATATAGTGTATGCATACAAATGTATACAGTGTGTATATAAGATTATGTGTGTGTTTGAGTGTGTGTGTGTATGAATGGCCCAAAAATGTAAACATGTAAAAATATTAAAACAATTTTCAATATGAAAATATATAAACAATGATATGATATATAAGCTATAATAGCACCATAGCATGATGTGAATACTATAGAGAAAACACAATACTACATATTGCTGCCATCTATCAATTTGAGTTTTAAAAAGGAACATTGATAACTGTTGAAGTGTATATTCATTATTTTTTGGCCTCTCTGTGTATAAGTTGACTGCCAGCATAATTAACTTAACATAAGGATAAGATGGGTATATGTGTGTGGGTATATGTATATATGGTATACAGTATACAGGTGATGCTCTCATAGATGTTCACACATAGCCAGGCAGCACAGTATCCTCTGTGGTAAGAGCAAATTATTTGCAGAGTCTGTTTAGAAATGTTATAGAATCCGAAAAGAAAACCATGCACATGCTCACATTCTCTCCCCCAMTGATTTTTCTTCGTTCTCTCCCACCAGAGTGAGAGTATTGTCCTTATTCTAGCTCTCACAGCACAGGAAAGCTTTAAATGGTAGGTTTGTATACACCTGGAAAGCACACACAGATTCAGTCTCTGTCCAGCATCAGGAATGTAAAGATGTTACTAAAGGATGTGTTTAGAAGGAGAAAGGAAAAATTCCAGTAACGAAGCAGTCATCGGCGTCGTCAAGTGAATTTGGATGTCTGTGTTCAGTAGTGATATCAAGCAGTTCTTACAAAGGGTTTCCGTTCAAACTGATTGCTTTCTGTCAAATTCAGAAGTCAGTGGTAAGGTAATAGTTTTCATTTCCATTTCTGTCACAACATGGCATATASCATAAACATCACCGTCACTTTTTTCAGTACTGCTTTTGCTCTACAGCATTGTTAATTATGGTATTATGGCCATTTTTCTTTGTTGTCTTCCACTGAAGTTCCAGCAGTTTCCTCTTTCACCAAATTAMGGGGTTATTTTTGACCAGAAGGATTCTGCTGGTCAGTGTTTAGTTTTTCGTTTTGCTTGTTTTCCACTAAGGGCGARAGAATTGCAGTTTTCAGTTTTTATGATTAGCCAGTACAGAAAGAAATGAGCAAGTGCTGAAAACATAGTAAAATCTTTGTATAARTTCATGTTCATGTTTTGTTTATTTAATATAAAAACAAAAAGAATCTCTGAATTTTTCTTGCTTCCTAAAAACATTTTTGATAATTTTCTATAAATCCTGTTACATTGTAGGATTGCTATCTTGTCATCATTATAAGCTATAAGAAAAGAGGTCGTACAGCACTGTATGAAATGGAGAACTGTTTTGTTCCAATATGGTCAGCAGTGCTGTTTTCCTCAGTCATTAACCATGTTTATGATATTGTTGCAAATTTTGCAAATCAATAATCTATTGATTGTTAATAAGAAGACATTTTGTTTCCATTGAAGTTTTGTTTAAACAATTCTAGTGGCACCGCCCAAACAGTATGTGCATCAGTAACCGTATACCACCAGTAGGATTATAGATGTAATACCTCTATTTCCCCTGAAATGACGTACCCAGACTCAAATGGTCACTGTTCCCACATACTTTGGTCCTCATGACTGCGGTTTATCTAATTAGTTTTTATCTAGTTTTGTATAATAATTAGCCTCGAATATTGTGACAGAGTTATAGAGGCTAGAATGAAGAATTTTATTCATTTACAAATTCACAAATAGAATTTTCTTTCTGTCTGTTTTATACACCTCTGAAGGTGACCTTAGAAAGTCTACCAGATCACAGTCAAAAAATAGGGGTTTATAAAGGGCCCATATATTATTATATTTCTGTTATTATATAGCTTATATGCTGGCATTAGGGCATTCAGTCACAAATGAGGTTATTGTAACTGCTGTGAATAACTTAAAATGCTGAAAATTCTGAGATTCTAAGCTTTTGAATAGTAGATTGTGTTACCATATCGATCAACAATTTGATGTTTAAAAATTTTGGGAAATATATTGAAAATTAATATAAAATAATAATACTAAAAAAAAAGGTTCAAGTATTCAGTGTAGCGATACCGAATTTCCACAGTATTTGGTGGCGACAGGTAAAGAAGTGGTAGACAGTAATGAATGATTTAGATAGAAGAGTCACTAGTGACTAGTKAACTGATCATCCAATCATATAAAGTTACTAATTGAAAATTGTGGCCCAATTACAACCCTAGATATGATGCATGTTAATCTCTCAGATTTCATCGGTGCCATTCTTTATTAAATTACATTAAATTAAATTAGATTATAGATTTTATTACCTAAAAGATTGTTTACTGCTAAAAATGTGACATTTGGTTTATTATTTGATGGAAAGAAATGAAAAAACAAAATGGAAACAGAAAGGTTCAGGTTCAAAGGGGGAAAGTCAGCTGCTGTTTTTCCCCCATTTTTGTCATGTCTGTGATTGCTGCACGTATCCCCAGGAATGAATAAAAACCTGAATAATATATGCAAAGCTAAAATCAGGCACATTGACATATATGTATATTTGTAGTAAAAAAKTAAGGTCTTTAATTAAATTACTAAATTACTGTGACTTGTACTATGTCTGTATATGACTTTGTAATCTTTGAGTAAGGCATGCTTTTGTTTTTGCTCTAGGTAATTGTTGAAAAAGCTCCCAAAGCCAGAATAGGAGACCTGGATAAGAAGAAATATCTGGTCCCCTCAGATCTCACAGGTGAGCGATGCAATGTAGCAATACAGTGAAGATGGAAAATGGATACACAAATAAATTCTGGATATAACCTATAACATATTGCCTGTTAAATAAGTGTATAGTTAGTAGATGTCTTTAACGTGCATGTAAAATATACACCAGGAGAAACCTTATAGTGTTGGATGAATGGCAACCTGACACCTTCTTGGCTGTTATTAATGCAGAGTGATGCAATTAGTGAAGGCATTATTTACTTCCTGACATTGCTCCAAAATAATCACTCCTTCGTTAGCCAGGATGAATTGATAGTACAATTAGGCACTGTAAGGAAACAAGTGAATATATTTGTATTTTGTTCACATCCTTTGTGTGGTGTCACATTACCTGTCATTTCTGTGTTTCACTGCAGTTGGCCAGTTTTATTTTCTCATCCGAAAACGAATTCACCTAAGGGCTGAAGATGCTCTATTCTTCTTTGTAAACAATGTCATTCCTCCTACCTCTGCCACGATGGGTCTGTTATACCAGGTACACAACAGCTCAGTTGTTGCTTTTTATTCTTGTATGTTTTTTGATGTTGAATGCAGTTTCTCATTCTCTCTGTTCCTGCCCACAGTCTCTTCATACGTTGCTGTAGTTAAGTAATAATATATTTTTWAAATTTTTTTTTAGGAGCATCATGAAGAGGATTTTTTCCTCTACATTGCCTACAGTGATGAAAGTGTGTATGGAGAATAGAACCAAATGGAAAAATCACTTCCCACCTCCTTTTCCTTCCTTTTACAAGAGTATATAAACCCATATCGGCAGCCTAGAGTTCAGAGCTTCTGACATCAAATGCACTTTTACTCTTCTTTTTTTTCCACTAATGTTTTTCCTTCATTCTAGTAGTTTTGGTATTTGGCAAATTAAGATTATTTTTCTTTATAAAATTTTATTTTTTAATATTTGTTTTATAGCTGGCCCCAAGCTGATGCTGATGTTTTGTTTCAACACTTGGCAGAGGTTGATTATCAAATGGAGCTCACATGAAAACGAAAAGCTTTGTTTAGATTCTGCAATTGATCTTCRTTTCACCAAAAATAGTGAATCGTTCTCCCATAGCTTTACGCATACGTTTTSGGGCATTGCGCATTTAAGTGCTGYTGACGAGCCGGTTGTTAAAACCAAACTAAGAGTGAACACTTTCTTTCTCCAATTATGTTGGTCAATCAATTATTTCCATACAATATGAATATTTAATGAGTTATTGTACCTGGTTCATTCTATGTAATTTGATTTAAGATTGTATATCTTAGTTGATTTATTTAGGAGGTTTCTTAATTTTTTTTCCTTTTTGTTTTTGAACTCGGTATTCAGCTGCATTTCTGATACCCTTAACTCGAGGTGACAATATAAAATAAACATAGATGAACTATTACTGTATGTTTGTCCTGTTTTTTACAGYAGTCTTGTGTTAGTTGATTCTTAGTTAATAAAAATAAAKCCAGGAGAACAGCTTCACATTAGTCGCACTATTCCATATATCGAGACTTCAGAGCATTGTATAATGTATGTTCATTTGTTTAGTAATTACTTTAACTTGCTCAGGGTTGTGGTGGGTCTGGGCCTACACTGGGAATATTGGAAGACAGAAATACATGCCATTTCCTCATTGAGAACAATTGATCTATATACTCCCTGGCCGAAAAAGCCATATTTGACTGCATCAAGCAAAGAAAACAACTAAGGAGGTTTGAAATTACTTTAAGTTGGTTAGAATCATTCAACACACAATTAAAACCTGGAAGGATAGTGCTGAACTATGAACAACCAAAAAATTATAGTATGCACTATATGAGTTTATKTTATGATCTGTGGTGGCTTCAGTTGGTCAGGTCTAGCCTCAAAAACATCATGTTGCAATAACATGAGGTCAGCTAATGACCTGAATACTGAATGAACAGGTTCAATCACATCAATGTAGTTTTCCTCTCTGAAGGCACAGGCATATGCCAGGACTTGCATGAGGAATTATTTTCACACATGATCTGCCCACCACTATGTGTGCTGTAATCAAAGCTAATGAATGAAAGTTTAGTGTGTGTGACCTTTTTTTTTGTCAGGYGGTCTATTTGCACACTTTGGGATGAAGGAAATCTCAGGACTGCCAGGAATCCACTGATAGAGTTTTGAGGAAAGCTAGCGACCCTCAACATGAATAATGCTTTGGATTAATGTATCTGTGAATGAGCAGGATGGATGGTATGTGGCAAAATTGAAGCACATCTTCAGCACTTTTATACCAGTTCCCGCTATGTTGCTCACTCCCAGTGGGGATGCAGCATTRCACAGTCTGGCAAGAACCACAGTACAAATATTAAACTTGGACTGCACAGTTACTTTTAATACTTTGCCTGTAGACACATGCTTATTTACATACTATGGACAATTCAGGAATACCAATTAGCGTAACCTGCAAGTCTTTGGAAGGAAACCCACCGAGCATGGGGACGTTCAGCTAAATCATATGGGTGTGATGTTCAGGTGTCTCCTAACAGTTGGCCATGTAGTGCTTGACACAGGCATTAAAATGCCACCTTGAGTAGCATGAACACGATGCCTGAGCATATTAGTATTAATATTTCAGGTAGTTTATGGTGCCTGTGAACTGTTTGTTTATTTTACTGTTTATGTAATTAAAATTCAACATAAGAATTGTGTACATTTTGTATAAAGGCCTGGTAACCCGGGCCACACAATAAAAACTACAAATCCCGACAGCGTCATTTTAACTTCCGGGTTGTAGTTCGTTGTTGAAGGGAAAATAAAAGTCTCTGCTATAAATACTGTGAAATACCATGGAAACGCGACGCTTACTCGGCTTACATTGCGTTGTGTTAACTGTGTCACAGCTATTGGATATAAATAGTGGATATATTTGAGCAATGACTCAGCAAGCAGTAAAAGTGGTGGTTGAAGTTTATGTTAGAGCGGTAAGCTTTATCCTGACTGGCAGTTTGTATTTGTATATATTTATTTCAAGTCTATTTATATGGTGAATCAATGAAGGTATTCATGTGTAAAATGTGTGCGGTTTTTCTTTAAGAAAGAAACAAACAAAAATACGAATAATACACAGTAAAATGCTGTAGGTATGGCTTCATATTCATATTACTTCCTGCGTCCTAAGTTAGTGCACTAGCCCCTGCTAGTGTGCTACATTCCCACATATCACTATTTGGATCTCAGCCTGTATGTAGATTCCTAACCATGATTCTCTATACCCACATGTTAATGATTTTCCTGATCTAACAGGTGTGTTTTAGTGGTTTTCGAGCAGAGACAGCACTAAAATGTACAGTAATCCAGGAGCAGGGTTTAGAGAAGGTGTTTTAGACCTCTACATACTCTTTACTTGTGTTTGTAGGTGACCTGTCCTGGAGTGCATCTACCAGCAAAGGATGACATGTACCTCAGCATGTGCCTGATGAACCAGTACCGAATGTCACAATGTCTCCCAGCTGTATTCCCCTTCCTATTTAGGACAAAGATGACATTCGACAAGGTTTTTCTTCATATATAAAAGTTAAAGTAGACATTTGCAGTCATTAAGTTTTTTTAATGATTAGTATTTGCTTATTTTTTCTATACCTTTGATCTGATTCAATTTCTTTGCAGATATTCAAGTATGCCAGTGATCCTGCGGATGTTGCCGAAATGTTGCAATGTACACAAGGAGTGCATCCCCCCCCTATTGATTCCGTCTGTTGTTAATATGTGGTTTAGTGGTAGCACTGTCACCTTGCACCTCCAGGGTCCAGGTTGATTCCTGCATCTGGTCTGTGTGCATGGAGTTTGCATGTTCTCCCCGTGCTTGGTGGGTTCCCCCAGGTGCTCTGGTTTAATGTTCCAAAGTAAAAATGGGAATAAATGCAGTGGTAATCACCACTGGCCTCCAATGGTTACCACTGGCCTTCACGGTCCGTAGTTTTAGGATTACAGCGGCTCCTAGATGAATGGATAGATGGATGAATGGATGGAATGTTAATATGTATTGCACAAACAAGCAGCAACAATGCTTATGTAAGGATAGGTATGTGTACTCTTAATGCAGTAGGTGATGTTTTCTTTACTGCAGGTGAAACTGTTAAGGTTGAGCTCATACAACTCATCCCCCCAGGTAAATTGTTTTCCATTTATGAAACTTGATAATTAATGTTACTTTCAGGAACAAAAAAAAAAGGACTTTCATTTCTCTCAAAAATGGTAATTGAGATCAATGAAAGTATAGCTAGTTATAATGTAGGTCATTTCTCCTTACTTGCAGTTGGGGAAGTGTTGGCCATATATGAGGACGATGCTAGAAGTTTTCTTTTTCCAGAGCCTAAGCTGGTGCCTTCTTTTTCTGGAGAAGATCGTGAAGTGCTAATGACAAGAGACCCCAGTTTTCCTGTAGGCTACATGCTGCTTAGAATTTTTTTTCTCAACATTGAAAAAACTAAAACATAACCATAAATGTCACGAAATAACACGAGCCACTTGGGAATAGTTGGTTTGGTTTTATTACTAGTTAATTACTAGTGACATGCACTGATGTTCATCCAAGTAAAACACCATCACACACATCTTACTAGGCTTACCTTCCAATGACTGTTAACTTTTAATAATGCTAAATAATGCTATAAATCAAACCATAATCTTGATATTAGTTTACATAGAGTTCATTTGTTATTATAACTAAAATGAAAATGAACATGTATTTTGTATAATAGCAGCATTACTGGTTCCTTCCTCATAGGGTATTTCTCCAAGGTTAGAGTTCTCCACCAGGACGAAAATCAGCGAGTGCTCTGAGAGAGATCTTTTCCAGAGTGTCCCTGTGGTATAGCTATGCCCTTGTCCAATGTGCATCTCTAATTAATAAAATCAACTTTGATGTTGCATTTTTTCCCATTGTCACTGTCTCCTCATTAATTTCCAGAGAGTCCTAACAAGGAAAAGACCAAAGACTACCAGACATCAGATTCGCTTCTCTGAACCAAGAGGCCTTAGGAATTCAGTGAGCTTGAGGTCCCGGTCTCTCTCCCCATTCAGGAGCTTTGGTTCTAGCAGGAACCACTCTGAAACTGTAAATGGACATGTAAGTCTTGCAAGCTTTTAATACACGATAATTTTCTTAAAACTACTACTTAAGTATTAATGTAATTACATTTTATTGTTATGCACATCCTTTTTTTYCACTTGTTGTAAAGAGTAACACCCAGCAGGGGGCACAATGTTCCTTACAGCTAATGTTAGGGAACTAATGTCCATTTCGAAGATAAACTGTAATAGATGAATTTACGTGCGTGGATGGTGATTATTATATATTAAGTGTTATATTCAACAGTAGAGAGCGAAATAGCAGTGACTTTTGCAGAATATGTTATAGAATAGTGACAGTGTCTCTATGAGATAATCACAGGCCAGATTAGGAAACGTTACAGTACATCTTGACAGCAAGAAACGAGACAGGACATACATGATATACAAGTGGACCCAGTACAGCACAATACATACAACAGACATAAATAACATCTACAGACCCAACAGTACGAAACATTCTGTAAAAGAGTAAAATCAAGTAACCGTGACTGGAATAGTGTGTAAGGAGTAATCTTACTCTTACCACCACAACAACTGGCGACTAGGCATAATTGACTACATTTAACATTTCCCGGGTGTTAGGAGTAAAGTGTCYCTTGTGCTAATCACAAAAGTTCTTAACCAGCAATGAAAAATTTGGGGTTCAAAGTAAGTGCCCTGTGTCTGTAATTGTGAAATACAGTAGGAAGTGAAGCAAACATTCCCCTCTGCTTTTTTTGTAATACTTTTGGAGAAAACAGAAGTAGACTAAGCAAGGAGATTTATTAGAATGCATTATGTGGCACATGACAGAACTGTATGTTTTCTGCGGTTTAAATGAAACAATTAAGTAATGGCTTGTCGTCATTGACGGTTTTACAATTAACTTTAACATTCTGCAAATAGAATCCCTTTGTGAGCAAGTCCTGACACATCAATGAACCTTCTGTTTGTTCATTAATTTAGCTCCCTGATGATAACTCCTCAGACTCAGACGATCTCCTTGGCAACACAGAGTATCCATCCCAGGATAATCACCCTTCGGGATATAAGGGATCTCCCGGCTCAGTTGCACTAAGTCACTCCAGAAAGACATACCCAAAGCTGAACAGGTTTGCATGGATGTTTGTGTGTGTTTTAATGTGCTTGCATATCTTTCTTTTCAAATATAGCTAGTTTTCTTTTAGCAATATTTTGCATGATATCAGGTTGCACTCCTTTCATCCGTTCAGATTTTTCCCTCCTGGAGTGGAACATTTGGGTTTGAGATAAAAAGATAACACGAGATTATTAATCCTTTAATATCCTGATTTTTATATCCAGATATGTTAAACAACTTGACATGTTAAAGAACATGACACATTTCATATTCTAAGGAAGACTGAACGCAAGCAATCAAAAACAGTAGATCATGCTGTTGGCATTCTGTTTATTGTAGCCCAGGTGTGTCTGTTATTTAAGCAATAAATAATTCTTAAGTTCTAGAGGAATTGGACACGCATTGAACAAAGACAATCCAACAATTAAAAATTTCCTGTAAAGAAAAAAAAAAAGCAATAGCGTACTAAGAACCAGACATCAAATAAGTTGGCTGATGAAAACAACATCATCTCATGACACAAACAGTTGTGAGAACTGTAAAAAAGAACCTAAAAATAGCATAACTAACAATTTCCAAAGGGCATCTGTAAAGTATGTAATGTGATATTATCACAATATACAATTCAAAACAAGACTTACAGAGCAGAAATACTCAGGGCATATCACAAGATGCAAACCACAATTAAGCATTAAGTATCAAGGGCAGACTTGGAAAGGTTTTTAACCCAAGTATAGCCTGAACCAAAGAGATGGGAAGCACAAGTGTAGAGAAATAAAGGATTTGCCTATGTGCCATGACAGGCAAGCTCTTTGCTCAAGCATGGAAGAGGTCGTGTCATGGCTATGACTTTTGTGGCTGATTCTGCAATAGACTCAATAACCTTTACTGATGATGGTGTCAGCAGAATGAATTTAGACGTCTATTTAAACAGTCTGTTTGCCAATTTTCAGAGAACTACATCTAATCTATTGCATGGCTTGGGCTTTCATGGCTACTTCCGGGAGAGCTTCACTAATCTTTTTTAAAATATAACTCAGAAGTTTACAGAAACATTATGGTTGCAAATTTACAGAGAAATAAATCAAATCTAATTGGGAGAAACTTCATCATGCTGTAAGACAATGGCCTAAAACACAGGAGAAAAAGTGGAACGATTTAGATTTGCAAAATCAATCATCAGGTCTTAATCCAAATGAGCATTCACTTCATGAAAAGGTTACTTAAGAGAAAAATCCCAAGAACAACTGAAAGAAAGAAGTCTGGAGCAAAAAGCAGTAAAAAGAAGAATTCAAGAGCTTGTGATGTCAGTGGTCATCAGCTTCACACATACATAAATCTTTAATTAATTAACAGTTATCAATTAACGGCTATTCCAGGCAAGGAATACATGACCAATTATGAAATTGAATATGATGTTTAATTTACTTAAGACTATGTGTTCAAAAGGTGGCACGGTGGTGTAGTGGTTAGCAATGTCGCCTTGCACCTCCAGGGTCGGGGTTCGAGTCCCTGCCAGGTTCGATTCCTGTCTCTGTGTGCTTGGAGTTTGCATGTTCTCCCTGTGGTTGGTGGGTTTCCTCCGGGTACTCCCGTTTCCTCCCACAGTCCAAAAACATGTTGGTTAGGTTAATTGGCATTCCCAAATTGGCCATAGTGTGTGTGTGTATGTGTGTGCCCTGCGATGGATTGGCACCCTGTCCAGGGTGTACCCCACCTTGTGCCCTAAGTCTCCTGGAATATGCTCCAGGCCCCCCATGACCCTGAATACAGGATCAAGCGGTATACTGTAGATGATGAGTTAGTGAGTATGTGTTCAAAAAACCTGAGTGGTTATCAGGAACAGAGTGGTCTGCCACCAAAGCTGCCCTCTTCTAGGTTGGAAATGTCTGTGAATAATTGCTGAAATTCTGCGCTCTCATCTCATATTCATATTTTGATGTTAAACCTAAATGTCTTTATTATAAAGCAAAAAAGGTCCTGTTCCAATACTTTTGAWGGGAATTGTATAAACAGTTGTTGCCTCATTTTGGCTTGACTTTAATAAAGGAAATGGAGCTTTACCTTCTGACTGAAACAAAGCAGACATACGGAAGATTAAAAAATAATCAATTATTACCTCCATGCTGAAAAACTCACCATATCAACAATAATATATTTTTTCTTTGTTAATGATTTTTTTATCTGTTTAATATTAGGCTGAGAATATGCGGAGCCTCTGCCATGAATTCTTGGTTTAATTAGCTGTTAATATGAAAATAATATTGTATTAGAACGAGTATGTTAAACAGTTGCCTTGCAGTCATCAATTTGTTAAATATCGCATGTTTATTTTAGCAGTTCTTTCCTGCACACCCCGAATTCATGGGAAGTGGTTCAGGAGCGAGTGCGCCATCTCCTCACCTCTCCCCAAGCTGTTCACAGACTTGCTTATGTGAGTAACACACACATTAACACGTTCAGATGCCACATCCGTGCTATGTTACAGTACATGTTCTTTCCCCTCTGATGGCAGGGTGCTACGAAGTCTGAAAGAGATGACGTGTTAGAACGCAGCTCCATATCACAACCCCTCAACTTCCTGAAAACAAAGGTAAATACATTTTAATACATATGTACACTGATCAGCCATAACAATAAAACCACGGACAGCTGAAAGATATTGATTATCTCATTACTGTGGCATGTGATATAAGGGTAGGATATACTGGGGCAAGTAAGGGTTCAGTCCTTAATATCRATGTGTTAGAAGGAGGGAAMGTCTAAAAATCTGAGTGAGTTTGACAAGGTTTTCAGTGTTTCAGTGTTGTGTTAGTTACTTATAAAAGTAATAATTTACAATTACTTGTTACTTTTCACTAAAAGTAATATATTACTATTCTTCAGTAATTTGTTACTTTTGTGTTAATTTTAAATTTGATATCCCTTTTGAAAAGCAAAAGATTTTTTTTACCCTACTGTATTAGTGTCAGGCTGGCGACAACAACACACGAGGGTGGATAKAGTGGTGATGCAGAAGCAGCTATAGAGTGCTACCTAAACATTTAACTAGAGCATGGTCTTAGCCATGCTAATATCTTGGTCAGAGCTGGTTTAGTGATACGAAGGGGACCGACTGAATATTTAAGCAGATGGTTTTAATGTATACAGTATTTATAAGCACCTTAACAAGAATGCATCAATATTTTAAAAAAAGTAATAATTATAAACATTTTCATTATAAAATATGACACAATTATATTAAATATACTTTATATTATCATAATAAGTTTATTGAATCAGTTCAGGAARCTCTCTCTGAATKAAATGTTCTGCTGCTTTTTTAAGGTGGATACCTGAAGACCTGTTTTTTCTTCTTCTTCTTCTTGAAGCAACCAAAGATCTATAATAAGGTTCAACACTGATTAACTGTGAATTCTGTAACATATCATTCAGAGGGTGTGCACKTGTGTGTAAATGTGTGTATATTTAACTATTCTTAGATGACATATGAGAATAAATCATTAACATGTGGTGTTCAATTTACTGTCTGTGATGGTCAATTGGTTTATCAGTGTAAACAGTTCAGCTGCAAAAAGCAAAAAGGTAAACATGACAGAATGTGCTTAAAATTATAATGTTTTTTTATTTAATAACACACGCAGTTGTTCATTAATTGAAATTAGTATATATAGAGAGAGGTGTCTGAATCAGAGCAAAAAACTCAGGTGTGTCACTTACAAAGCCATTACTAATGTTGCTGCATAGTGTAATAGCTCAATGTTTTGTATGTTATACACAGATTGTGGATTTATTTTAGCAAATATTCAACTGTGTTAATGTAATTTTATAAATTTAAATAAAAACAGATTTTTCCCAGTTCAATAAGTTATGCATTTACCGCTGGTATGTGTGTCTGTGTGTGTGTCTGTGTGTGTGCCTGTGTGTGT
>QMIH01001145.1:15961-19541 GCA_003987875.1 Clarias batrachus | reverse complement strand
GATTTTACTTAGTATTAACAGAAGGAGTCCTTAAGCTTATTCAATTCAAATCAATTTAGTCTAGATTCTAACAGAACTGCTTGTGACACCTCAGTCTGGCGTAGTGTGGTTGGCAAAGTCATACCAGAATTGTTGTTTCTAATGTAACTGAATCAAAGTGTTTAAATTACGTGTTTCTAAAGTAACTGAAATTTGGGGTTGGTCTCTTATAATGTATTAGATAGCTTGTTTCTAATTAGTTCGACATATTGTGACAGTGTTACTTTTTGTCTTTTCATTTAATTTTAGAAACAGTTTAAGTTTGTGGAAAAGCTGAACTATTTCCTTCAAGCAGTAAGTGAAGCAATATGGAAAACGGAAAAGATCTGAATTCAGAACRAACTCGCACTTCTTAGAAAGTGGACAACAGCAATAACAGCACGCCCAGATCATCTGTAGATCAAGTGTTGTCTAGTGATTTCGCGGAAGCAAAGCTGAGATAAGGAAGAAAAAAAAAATGGCTAAGTAACAGATTTTTACAAATGTCAGACCTGCAGGAGGATCGTGAGGAGGGTTAAGAAAGATTCTCACTTATCTAGTCAGTGCTTCAATTATACAGGTAAATTTCCTATGGCACCTGTTCATGCTATGACAATTATTCTAATGAAGGAGAGATGGAACCAATTATCACTACTATGGTCAGAGGGTTTAACCCAAATGAATTAGAAGCAGGTATCAAAAATTTGGGGAAATTTTATCTGGTCTGGTCTGGACTTCTTGAGAAATTTAGATTTAGATTACTGTGCTGATGTTTGCAAATGTACAGATGGCGACGCATGTATTTTGTTAAAGATTTGCTTACCAGCTATTTTGTCTGGTGCTTTAGATCAGAAAGCAAAGGAGAGAACTGTGAATAGATCAGAGATCAGAAAAGACTGCATTACTTGCAGTCTTAGGAAGGATGTCAGTTAATTGGGATAAAATATAAGAGATGCAAATGAGAAAAGGGGAACACCAAGGAGCATTTTCTAAGTGATTGTTGGAAACATTCATAACGTTCAGTAGAAMTCTATATACTAATTACAATGATTGTTGGTTGAAGTGATGTCAGGTTTAAGACTGCTTTGATTAATGAATGTTGCACACTTTCCCGTTCTCCTGTGACAATGCTTGTGATACCTCAGTCTGAATATAGTGACATTACTGCCAAAATGAGACTCAGGAAGAACATCTTAGTWTACTGGCAGAATTGCTTCAGTTGCTAAAAGATGCGGACAGTTCAGTTCCGGTATCAGTGACAGCCTTGAGGTCATTCTAAGGTATGGTAGGATTTTGTAGAGAAATCATTGACGGCTTTACTAGTTATTCCTTAGTATAAGTCCAGTGTCCATGCTGCCACTAACTCTCCTATATAAAGGTAAAGCACATACTTGTGAAGAAGAGCATACTTGTGAAGCAATCGCGAGAACTGTGGGAAGTGTATGTTGATGGTTCTAGTTATTGACAAGATGGACAATACCATACAGGATTTGCCATCCATTCAGACAGAAGAGATTTTTCTGTATAAATGTCAATTTTTCAGCTCAGAAAGCAGAGGTGAAAGCTGCTATCTCAGGTACGATTCAGATCTGAACATCGACTCAGACTCTGCTTTTGTAGYTCATTCTCTTACAGAATATTTCTATATATATTATCTGGCAAAAAGGGGTTTTACGAGTTGTAGGAAACCTTACTACATTTAAATTCCGACTGGTTGAGGCAGCCAAATATGAACCAGATTCCGGTCAGAGAATCWTGAGAGCAGGAGAAGTCTTAAGATTGAGAGATTTATTTCTTCAATATATGCCTCTGCTAATGTCTTTATTTTGAATAATGATTTGTATTATATGAACACATTATAGAAACCTAGCATCAACRTAAACAATGACGGACAGTTGTACATTCCAGTAGGTCCCACACCAACAATCGGCCATTAGAAACATGAAACGAACTTTAGTTCCTAGTTCCTTAACCAGGCTTTCTGACACTAGTGCTGATGGTCATCCGTTGGTGCATTGTGGTCCAATTCAGGCTTTATGGTCAGCTGCGAAGAATAGCACTCGTAAGATACTGTACATTCTTAACCATTACAGAAGAGGAACCCATTGTGACCATCAATAGTAGAGAGACAGTAGATCTGAAAAGTGCTCAGCAAAGTGAACCTTTAATAATGGAAGTCATCAGATTGGAAAGAAATAAACAAAATATTGTCGGTGGTCTGTTAGCTAAGTATGACGCAGAATTAATTGGACAAAATAGTACTGTTCAGAAATGAGGATACTCCAGTATAGGCCATCTACAAGATTGTGGAATGATATCTTGCATCATATTCACAATCAGGGGGGACACTCTGGTGGAACAAATGTAAAGAACAGAATGGCAAATATGTTTTGGTGACCAAGTATAGAAAAGGATGTAAAGGATTACTGTGCAAACTGCTTGACATGTGCCCAATTCATTAGGTGTTAAAAAGAAGGGCTCTTTTAGACCTACAGTATATGTCTTGCTGAAGGCCCATGGACAAACCTCCAGATCGATTACATCGGTCCTCTACCTGAATCAAACATCGGCTTCATATACTGTAGCATATCACCCACAATCATCAGGATGAGTGGAAAGATCAAACAGAACATTGAAGATAGCTTCGAAAAAAATCTCGGTCTAGAGAACGGTCCCAATTGAGCTTAGAATCTTCCAAGTATATTAATGTCAGTAAGAGGAGTTGGTTAATAAAAGCACAGGTCTTGGTCATCGTGAGTTAAGGACTGTAAGAAAAATTTGATTACCTGAACATCTATTCTTTAAAGTCCCTAGACCTATTGAAGGATGTACAAATGCAACATTTTTACCAGCTATGTGTCATCAAGATATACAGCATATACAATAATTGACAAATGTGTAGATGCAGCATACAAAATCCGTCATAAAACTAAAAACCGACAGCAGGTGAAGAAATGGCTTCACAGTGATCAAATGAAACAACAGGGGAAACAACAACTTTTCTGTTTGAATGTGTTTTCCAGAACTACCTGACCAGAGAAGATGTGGCGATGGCTATGGCAGTGATTTTTCTGATGATGGTGATGATGCAAGAATGTCCAGAACTGCTAATGGTGCCCCCTTCTGGTGTGATGACAAAACCATAACAAAGGGTCATCCTAAAGATATTCCATAGATCACCAGTAAAGACTGTCTTGACAGCATGCTTGGGGCCACTGGGACAGCTATAGGCATATCCAACTGGATAAGTGCTCAAGAACATAGAAAGAATGAACTTAAATGCAAAGAATAGCACCTCATTTTGTATTATCCCGGAATCTAGTTGTTCTATAGTAGGTCATTTTCCATATATTAATGGTACAGGTCAAAGAACATCAGTAAATCCAGAAGAGCAGTTAGGCTTAGTAGAAGACATACCAGAATTTGATTTTGAATTACCATAGTTGGACAATATGCTAATGCCATTAATGCAAAGAATGGATAACCATAGTGTTAAAGCTCAACAAGGTATTAAAACGAATTCTCATTTACACGAGGTGCCAGGAGGTTWAAAGGTATAAAG
>QMIH01001145.1:8461-13461 GCA_003987875.1 Clarias batrachus | reverse complement strand
AACTAAGTTGAAAAAAATTGTTGTTGTTAATGATAATTAATTTAATAAATTACTTTTAACTCAAGAAACTCAAACATAGCAAAAATGGTCAACTGAAGCACATRATGTTTGTGTGATATTATAACAAACTCCATTAGTGTAATAGGTTAAATATGATATTTTTAAAGAACATATATGTTATAGAATCAAATATAATATTATGACTCATATTAGTCATTGCAGCAATGCATGTAACTCATAGTGTAACTGGGACATTTTTTTATTTAAACTTTGCATTTTGGAATAATTGACTAGGATTCCAGTGGATTTTGGTGTATCTGACACATGTCTGCTGCATAAGTACCAAAACTCACATAATCATTCCACATAATACCTGAATATAGGCCATACAAACATTTCTGCCATTGCTCACTTCTTGTACAGATGTGGAATTATTGAAACATCACTCTTGCTGTACTAATTGGAGCAACACCATTTCTGATTGGCTTTCTCCTGGTAGATTTATGACCGTGATATGGCATTCCTCATCTCAATATAGACATGAAATGCAACTTATTTWTTAAAATATTAACATGTAAATCAACCACATCTCTACACTTACTGTAGGTTGTTACTGTTCTTCAGTAATGGCAGAGCAAAGCAGACCTATTATGGAAAATATACTGTGATAAATTATTGGGATGATATATGGACTGAGAAGAGTATAGACCTGAGAAATGTGCTAGAATGTGTTTAAGGTATGAGGTAGATTTACAAGTCTAATGCACAAAATGGCCTTTGGGGGGAACTATTTCATAATCTCACAGGCTGCATCTGTCAGGCCGGCGGTTCATGCTTTGCTATTATGGCCAACGCAAAGTGGATTCCAGTTAGTTTACCTTTAACAGAGATGCTATTTCATATGGATTGTTCTATGCTATTATGATACAGCATATTAAATGTCATTCTGTATTTTAAACTGTTGTAGATGTATCTCACTAAACTGAATTACTGCGTTTGCCAATTACACATCAGTTAAAATGATAATTGAATTCTCAGCAAAGGTTWKTAATATCAACAAACTTACTATGAATTGGCAGATGTTTTGAGGTTTTCATTGCTCTCTCTCCTCCTACTAAAAGATAAGATATTGAATAGTTATAGAGGAAAAGCAATAACACCTTCATTATATAGAAATGTAAAGATCAGGCCACTTTCATTGTTTGTGGAGACAGTTGCCATGCATGCCGCCCTTATTAGCTGGGGGCAATGTGCTGCCACAGAAGGAAGATCTCCAGAGTAAGAGTAGAACAGACAGCTAAAATTGAAGCTAGTCTATGGAACCCTGGAAATCTTCATACAGGTTCTGAGACAGTAATGCATGATGTTCAGTTGTATGGTCATGTACGTACATCAATCAACACGACAACAGGAAGTCAGATTTCTCTCTTTGCTTTTTCACAAAAACTCCTCAAGTGWGACCACAATGAGAATGAGAAATGTATACACCTAGAAGACAGATGTCTGGAGCAAGAATCCCAGATCTGTTTGAATAGTGTAGCAGGACACATGTGGGCCTTTTCTCCAATGCTAAATTAACTCACTGTCAACTGTGGTGTCAACACTAGGGCATGACTGGCCTCACTGTGTACTGTCCCAATTCTATGCACATTAAACAGGCTATAGCTGTCACTTCTGATTCCTGCTTGTTGCCCTAAAGTGACCCATGATGCCTTAGTTTCCAATGCTACTCTGAATAGTCAATTTACACCAGTTTTATATGCTTTTCTTGTTCTATTTTCGGAATGGACATGTACTGTGGAAAAGYCTTGATCCACTACTCATTTTTGTATATTTTTCCCTCAATGAGCCAGGAACATTCCTGTATTTTAATGTAATCTTGAGGAATAGTTCACCTTTCCTGGAGAACTTTTTTTATCTCAATTTTTGCCAAATTTTCAGCTCTCAGACCCTGTACCCGACAAGTTTCATGAATTGTTTTTTTTTTTTTTTTTTTTTTTTGTTAATCCATACAATGACATATGAATCAGCATGAACCAGTGAGAAAAAGGTACAGTATAGATGATGACAGATGATCAGGCCGGTGATTAGTTTACCGGTAATGTTGAATGCTGAGTGGTTGGAACGGGAAGCTGAGGTTGTTACTTTAAGAATTTTTTTATTTTATATTTAAGCACTTTGCAGCCTGTCACAGTAAAACATTTGTTCCCATTTCTTTAATTTAGTTGACATACTTTAATTTCACGTAGTTTAATATGAAGAAATGAGGGGTGGCTAAAGACTTTTGCACATTACTGTATGCAGCACCACTTTATGTGCCAAGTTTTATCATCCTGTTCATCATAAATGCGTCAACCAGTGTCTCAGAAGCCTAACGATTTTGCRTTTGCCGATGCAGCCTATATGCCTGCTCTTTTAATCAAATCCTATCTTTAACGCTCTTACAGGCGTATAAATAAAAAGATTACTCTGTAGACTATCCACTCGCATGGTTGGAGGCACCATAAAACTGATTAGACACTTATCCAGCTGTACTGGGCAGCGGATTCAACTTTCATTTTGCAGAGGCAGCCTGTAGTAAATTCTGTGCTGTTATGTTCCTGGTTTACACACCAATCTATAGGCAGTTTGATGTTGAACTAACAGAACTCTCTGCCTACACGGGCCTCAGGTTTAGAGAACGAGACATACTATAGCCCCTGACGTAACATCATCAATTGAAGAGGTACTAGGCTCCCTCAAACTCTGTACTTAAATTAGCTGTTGTTTTTCTGCTCTTGCATTTCATGCTAGTGCTAACAGATATAATCCGTGTGGAAAACAGTAAACCCCCTTCTTTTGCCTGATTTTGTTCCTGCCACTGCAAATTGATGGGGGACCTTACTATATTCTTCCTAGCAGCCTGTTCAAACTGTTCACTTTAGTCCTGCACTGAAATACATAAAAAAAAGGAAAGTTGGCAAAATTTCAACAATTCACACAAGCTATAACATTATGGATTTTCTAATATTTTAAAAGTAGGTACTCTTTATCTGCAGCACCCACACTTCTACACACAAACTTACATAATACGTTGTTCCTGGGAAAAGTTGTTGCCTTCTGTTAACTAGGGTATAACTTAACATTCTCTTTTAGCAGATTTTTAAAATACCTACTGCACAAAAAAAATAAACAGATTAAAAGATTCTTATGTTCATCATCTTGAATCTACTTCCTTTATAAGGCTAGAATGTGGAAGAGGATGAGAAGGGCCTGTGAGGTTATAGTCACAAGATGATAGCTTTGCTATTAGTACTAGGCAACAAAAATGAAGTGATAGAAAAAAATCCACTGACATTGATGGAAACTACTTTGGATAGAAGTTGAATCACATAAACTGATCAGCCATAACATTACAATGCAAAACATTATGCTCAGTATAGGTACGTACGTTCCCCTTGTGCCACCGGGGTGGCCCTTGCCCCGTTGGACATGACTCCACAAGACCACTCGGTTGTGCTGTGCWGTGGGGTGGCACAGGGACATTAGCAGTGGATACTTGTGTTCTTTGCTTACCAGGCCGTGTTGGTCTGTGGTGCACTGTGTGTTATGGTGTCTGTCTCTGGTTCCCAGCATTTTCTGTGGGATTGGACCCCACAGGCTGGCCTTTGCTCCCCACAGGCATGACTTAACTTTCAGTGTGCATGGTCTTTTCACGAGTTTACTAGTGTATAATTGTAAATTCATTTTTTGCAGTGTTTAAGTTATGACTGGTCAGTATATGTGATTCTAATAAAACATCCATATTCATTCCATTATTGTTATAACAGGTTAAGAKATTTTAATATGTAACTAATTTCTACTAGCAAAATGGCACATTTAGCAGGAGATTTATAAACTGTTTACCAATCAGAATGAACAAATAACGCAGCACACATWATGTTAGAGAGAGATGGTGCCTGTTTCAGGAAACGGAATAAAGAAGAGATAAATAACAATGAAAGTCATGCCACTCACTCGCTCTCTCATCATTTATGCTGCTTAATCCTGTTTACAGGGTGATGGGGCCTGGAGTCTATCCCAGGAAACGTAGGGCATGAGAGGGGTTTCATCCTGGACAGTTTGCCAATCCATCGGATGGCTAAAATTCATTCCAAAGGGAAACAAATCTACTGTCTCAGTAGTTTACATATTGGTTTTACAGAATGCACACGTCAGATACATTTATAACGCTGAGTAATATTGTTGTCCTCGTGCTTGGTGGGTTTCCTCCCAGAGTCCACAGACATGCAGATTAGGCTAATTGGCATTCCCAAATTGCCCGTAGTGTGTGAGTGTGTGTGATTGGTGTGATTGGCACCCTGTCCAGGATAAAGTGATATAGAAGATGAATGAATGAATGAATGAATGAATGAATAAATAATTACACTAATAATGAATTACGTAGCACACGCCCAAGATGTTCAATTACTCAATTGGATACAATATCTATAAAGACTTCTTCTATCATTTCAAATAAAATATGACTTTGAAGAATTTCTACATCTGCTGCATGTTAAAAAAAAAAAAATCATCTTACTGCTATTTGATTTAAAGTAACACACCTATGCCTTAATATTTGGATCATTTCAGCGTGGGCAGTATTTTGTAAAAGGCAAAGGAAAGGGTTAAATCTTTGACAGATCTATCACATTTTCTGCCCAGGACCGCAGAACCGATGATTCCTGCTTGCACAGGGTTGCCGTCAAACTGAGGGCGGGATCCCGTTCGTTAAAAGGCGTCGCCTGCACGCGAGACTTCTATTTTGTAGCCAATCAGCTTCGAGCTTAGGACCTCGGCGGGGGCCATCGGCCAATTAGCGGAGAGGAAGGCGGGGGCTCGTGTCTCTCTTGGTGTCGGTGCTTTGAAAGCGGACTGCTCCGGCAGGAGGAAGTGCACAGCGCGTACGGTGTGTTGTTTCCATGTCCGTGTTGGTTAAATTTACACGAATTACATCCGTCAGGGTTGCCGAGTGCTGGGCG
>QMIH01001144.1:348282-360077 GCA_003987875.1 Clarias batrachus | reverse complement strand
AGAGAGAGAGAGAGAGAGAGAGAGAGAGAGCGAGATGGTCTAGCACATGTGAAAGTATTACATCCTGGCGGTTTTAAAAGCTTTGGGAAATATTTTGAAAAATAAAATATAATTGAGCCTTGGATTGTGAGCAACTCTGTGAGTGTTTTGCAAGACGAGCAAATTTTAACTTTTTTTTTTTTAACTTAATAAACGAGCGAGGCCTTGAAATATGAGTAGTACACATGCACTTTGTCTGCCAAGTGTCACATGATCACAACTGAGCCAATGATTCTTCTCTCTCTTGTGCTGAGGCATTGTGGGTAATCGTCTCCCATGCTTAGTCTCGGGGCGCGTGCGTCACTCGTATAGTCAACATCCGTGTGTGTGTACTGTTTGCTATAACATTGTAATCATGTGTGTGTGCAGGTAAAGTAAAAGCAAGTGTAATTAGAGAGGTTCCAAATTAAAGATCCAAAGTACCTCCCTGTCAGAGAGCACTGATCCTAAAAGCAGTGATTCCGTTAGTGTGTTCGCACTCCCCAACAGAGCAGTGTTTCCGTTAGTGTGTTTGTGCGTGCACACGAGTGTGTGTGTGTTTGTGTATGTAAGCGTGTAAAAGTCGACCTACACAGTAGCCACCTCTCTCCTCCTCTCCTCTCGTCTTACTTCAGCTTTGCACACACACAGATCAACGGAAACGGATTCTTTTCAAAGGTAAAGTGCAGGGTGATTGTGGAACAAATCGTCGGAGTTGCCATTATTCCTAATTCACTTATTATATACAATATATGCACTTCCAGAACAAATTATGCTCACAATCCAAGGTTTAATTGTACTGTATTCTGCACAAACTTTTCACAAACTTGATGCTGCTCATCACCCTGAGAACCCCATTCTATTGTTTCAGTATCGTTTTCAACATTGGTTCGTCTCCCTGTCTTGTTTTGTTTTTCCCTGCTCAATTAATTTTTTACTGACTTTTTGGTGAACTGTTGCAGAGTAAGTGGCTCTCAACCCTGGTCCTGGAGAACCTCTTGTACTGAACATCTTAGTATCCCCCGCTCTACAAAAAACCCTAACATGTGCAGGTCATGGGGTTCTCCAGGACCAGGATTGAGAGCCACCTGATACTGCCGCGCCTCATTTGCGATCGTTTCGGTGGCACCGGTAAGGTACCAGGTCCAAAGATACATCAAGAAAGAAAAAAAAACAACGAATGAAAATAAAAGACAGACAGGCTGTTCAGGGACAGAGGCAAAGCCCCAGCCTCTGTCTGTCTAAGAGACTGGCTCTCTCTCATAGGTCCTCGGTAAGGGCATAAGCTCCGAGAGGATCAAAAGTTTTATTTTTGTTTCCAGAGCCCCGTCCGTTCTCCGTACACGTCACAGCTTTGTTTTTTTTTTGTGTTTTCAGTTTGCTTTTGTTTCCTTTCAAGTCTCCTAATTAATAATCCCACGCCACCTCCAAACGGAACGGTCTTCAAGTGCGTATCATAAGCACTCTCACACACTCTTATTTCGTTAAACCCCTCTCATGCCCTGCGTAAAAGCCCTCATCATTAAAAACATCTCGTGGTGCGGCTCTCCATACCGCGCCACATAACATCCGTATGGGCAGATATTTGTTCCAGATATTATGCGCCATTAATCAATTTGTTGTGCCAATTTTTGACTATCAGCGAAAAAATACATCATCAAAAATATAACAAAAACATACTCAAGCAGAAGTAACATTTTGAGCTTTACTTTGCAGCAAAATATTATCTATCAGTGTATTAAACTGAACTAGATAAAATACACCATTATGTAAAATACATAGCCTGCATTTATATTCCGTATCTACAGCTATCGTTATAGATAAATTATACATGTACCGTGTCTTTAAGGATTATTAAGGATGTCTTGGAAAATATTGCAATAACTAATTTTATTTATTAAAAAATGATTTAATTTTAAATAGCATAAGCATTTTATTTGATTTTTTTTTACCATATCATCTATTTATGAAACTATGTTGACGACGTCTGTACAGTATATAGACATGCTGTACAGTATAAACTGCCTGGACACTGTAGTTAACTGTAGCAGTCAATGCTCCACCTGGCGAGATTATACAGCATTGCAACCATCTTATTGGAAAGCGCATGGGGGCGTTTATGGGGCGGGGCATCGTTAACTGCGTCATCGCGGGGGATCACATTGTCATGGTTCGCTGTGGGACCTGCCATGGTCCAGGCGCCTGTTTGACAGGGCTCCTACTATATATGACTTTTAGTTCAAACTAACCTGAAGCTGATTTAGTGGTTTCCTCTGTCAATAACAACTATCAGAATTTATTATTGTAAATATATTACAACAATAAAAAGCAAAATATATTATAAAAAAAGTTTTTACTTGAAAAATGGAGTGTTTTGTTTGACTATGAAGGCTGTAGTGTAGTTCTGTTAGGTCTATAGGTAAAGGTCTTGGCATTTTGGCAGGTAAGCTTTCCCTGTTATTACAATGATGTAGATGAATATTCCTGCCTTTAACAGCTCATTCGCACTTTCTACAGTGGGGTCAGGTGACTGTAATAACCTTTTAAAGCAGAGATGACAACAGGATGAAACGTTGTATTTCATATCCGTACCTGGGGAAGCCCAAAATGGCAGATGTGCTCCAGATGAGAACGAAACACACACAGTTCACTCTCCATCCTCTTGTAGTCCAGCCACACTCTCTCCATCTCCTACTCATACACACACACTTATTATGGTTAGAAGGAAAAAGCATATGGTTTTTGTTTTCTCTCTCTCTCTCTCTCTCTCTCACACACACACACACACACACACACACACACACACACACACACACACACACACAGTTGTTTACCCGTGATATGTCACACATTCTAGCTCTGATGGTGACCAGCTCCTCCTGCAGCAAAGCCTTCTGGGATATGTGATATTCATTTAACTGTCCTTCGCCCAGCTCTACACGAGACATGTCTAATGCAAACTCAGCATGCTCCTAGACACATACACACACACACACACACACACACAAATGCAGTATGTAGTAAATATTATGGAAGTGTGTTTGTGTGTGTGTGTGTGTGGGGGTGGGGGGTGTTACCTTATCCTGTTGTAGGAGATCCAGTTCTACAGAGAGAGTCTGTAGTACTTTATCACAGCCACACAAACAAGTCAGAACCATCTAACAAAACACACCGACATCAGTGTTATTGTGTGCATGCTTATGTTTGTGTGTGTGTGTGTGTGTGTGTGTGTGTGTGTGTGTGTGTGTGTGTTACTCACATCTGTATCTCCCTGAAGTGCTGTAAGTGTGTGTGACTCTTTCTCACCCTACATCACAGAACATTATAAAAATAAATAAATAAGTAAATAATAAGTATATAACATTTATAATAAAAATAATAATAAATATATAGTTGCAAGGAACAATGAGCGGGCCCAAGCTCCCTGCACCCTCGCCACCCCGGGTGCACAGCAAAACTTGTACACTGTTTACTTTGGTTATCTTTGTATAATGTTAAAATGTTTTTGCTATACAACTCTATGGCACACTCAGACCCTCAGCAGGCTCAAACCGTCTGCCAATTTTCATGAGTTTTTGAGCATGTTAAAACCCTCAAAAAGCCCAAAATGGTGGGAAAAAATGACAATCCTTAGAAAAACAAGAGGATCCTGCACACCCTATAGTGCTTGGGCTCTAATAATATACACACACAGTGTAATACTATACAGTACCATACTTAATGGAAACACATACAGAAACAATACTGTGATGGAAAGGGCCTGGAGGATTGTGAGTAATTCTGGAGGGGGGTAAGGGGGGTAGCTGATCAGAATGAATCCCCTACAGAGAGAGAGAGAGAGAAAATACACAGAATAATTTAATGAAAAAAGGTATGTAGATTTTGTTCATGTACAATATAGAAAACTGCGTGTGTGTGTGTGTGTGTGTGTGTGGTGCTCAGGCAGCACTGGTTAAAATGGTAAATTATCTACTACTGGTATTGAACTACAGTTGTGTCTCCTTGATTGTGCCGTGCAGTGTATAATTTATAAACACACAGTGTGTGCTTGTGCATGTCCAAATTTGCTACACGCCTGGCTCTTATCAGTCCTTGATCAATCCCGAACAGTGTTAATACACGAAACACTTGCATTGTATCTGAGTGTGAGAGTCGATAGTGCCAGCTGATTAGAGAAGAAACAGCCAATCAGAAGTAGTGTGTGGAAGTCTGTGATTGGCTGGTTCAGTGGCAGTTTTGTAACACTGGACACAGTGTGACCATCTAGTGCGGAGACGAGAATCTGACATCAATCTGTTTTTTTTTTATTTTTAACATTAATTTAATAACAAACATTTATTTAGCAATAACCTTTTCGGAAATAAGACTTTCACCACTTTCACCACAAACAAATTAACGGCTGATTCTGTCTGTTTATTCATTCAAGGTCAAATCAGCGCACAAAGGCTTTAACTAAAACTGCATGCAATGAACTATGTGCTACTGGAATGTAGAAGTGCACATTTTAAAAATGTTTTCATTATTTATTAAAGYAAATTATGAAGATCATAACAGCCTACTGCAATTCATTCTTATCATAAGAATGCAAAAAAAAAACAGCGCTGCTGACTGACATCGGTTTATGTTTGAATTTTATGTCATTTAGTTTCATTTATTTCAGTTAATAAATCTACTATAAATAAACAAACACAAAGTATAAGATGATACAAAACCCTTTTGTGGATTTTCTAATTACACATGATAAAATCTCACTGTGTTAATGTTTACCTCAGTTAAATTCGATGTAAATAAGAAATGACTATATTTAATTTAACATCTGAATCTGTACTGTGATTTGAGTACTGTGATTATGCGTTAATTTAAGTACAATGTTTGGATTGAATTTATAAGCGACAGTATCATGTGCAGCTGTCGATGAGCTGCAGCTCATTAATGCTTGAGAGGATGAACTCAGACCCGAGGCCTCAGTCTATGGTTATAGCGCCACTTAGCGGCGGAAAGCCAGCAAACGCAAATCACTAATGCAGCTGCCGTGTGACGCAACGGTAGAATTCCAATTCCGGGTGAGTAACATCTGTAGTCGGTAATATGTGTATAGTGTGTGTGTGTCAGTGCATACCTTGCTTTCTGCTTTGTGTACAGGTGAGTAATGTGTAGAATAAACCTAAGTGAAAATGGAAAATAATCTAATTATTAGAAAGACATTAATCTAATACACACACTTAGTGAAAGAGAGAAATATACATATTTATATAAACATACAACCATACACACACACACACACACACATACAATACAGACTGTACATACACACATACGTACACAAACATGTACACACACACACACGTACTTACATATCACTATATGCATGCACACACACACAATGTATCAACATATTTACAGTTCTGTTTTTTTCTTTTTTTTTTTAAAGAAAACCCTTCTGGCCCCACCAATAACCCCAACCACTTTTAAAGTCTGAGTTCAGTTTTTTTCCCCTTCATTCACCCCATTACAGTTCACAGTCTCACACTCTGGTCATACCGTTACTCTGACTCAGGCTACCGTCCGTTTCCATGCTCGCCGTTCTCTCCTCACTGCACGCAGGTTTCACTTTCTTGTTTCCTGATGCGAGGGTTTTGAGCATTTTACTTTTCCCTGAAAAAGTAAAGTCTCTTTCCTCTTTCGGTCAGCTGTAAAAAGTGGTTGATTTGTTCCTCCATGTCTGTGTGCGGGTCTCCAGGTGTGTGTGCAGTGTTGCAGTGTGTGCGGTTTTAGATGTTTCTGTGTTGTGTAAATTCTCCTGCCTTTCACTCCTCTCATGCTGACTGTAGTTTTTTGTGTTCTGTCGGTTGCCAGTGGTTCTTTTTATCCCTCTTGCTGTTGTGTATCCGTGAGGAAATTAGGGACAGGGTTACTGGTAGCTGTACTGGTAGCTGTACTGTAGAGATGTCGGGTTTTATGCTTATGGTGTTTTCTGTGTTGTTTCCAGGTGCAGTGTTTCTCTCTGTGGTGTCAGTGTGTTCAGGACTGTCCTGTTTGAGCTGTGACTCGGGTGTGTCATTGCTCTGGGGGTCGGTAACACCCACTGTAGGCTCCGGCCCCCCCGGTGTTCTCCCACTGGCTGTCCCCTCCCTGCTGCTGCTGTATCCCGTCCATCTCAAAGCACCTCAGCTGCTCCATAGTGGCAAAGGCGGTGAAACTATTGTCACCATTCTTACACTTCAAATTCTCCTTTAATGTCTCCTCCAGGTTGTTTAAAATCATTAAAACCTGCCTGAAGGACGTGTTTCACGCTGGGGCTCTTAAGTCCAGGGGTGCTGGTGAATTTCCCAAAGTGGGCCCGCCGCCTCATTATCTGTTCATCCCTAAATGAACGGGGTCACATTAGAGACTACCACTGGCATTGCAGAGCAGACAGAGGGGTAATGTCATGTTTCGAGATCGCTCCATGTTTGTTCACCTGTGCTTGGATTCTTCATGCTTAGCACAGTACCGTAACAGGTCACTTGTACCATGAGGCCTCTCACTCGTATTCTGGTTTTATTAGCGTACAAACAAGATTTTCTTGGGCAGGAAAACCACCGGAGGCAGAGTGGATATTTTTGTATCCTACCTGCAGCACCTCCTCCACCCTGTACTCCGTCCTCTGGCACACACCTGACTCTCATTCTAAACTTTTAAGTAATAACATTCACTAATTAAAAAAGTGGGGGAAAAAACACAGTCTTTTGAAACATGGCAAGATGCCAAACAGCAGAGAGAGAGAGAGAGAGAGAGAGAGACGAGTGACACAACCTTGAGAAAGAAGGGGGCTGAATAGAACAGAAAGAGACTGAAAAAAGACTAGACAGCCAGATGATAGGGGAGACAGGAACAGAGAGAGAGTTCCATTACGCCCCCTCTGGCCAGAACACATTTTTAAGAGGGTGGAGTCTGCAGGTTTACTTACCTGAGGTCGTAGGTCACCTCTGAGCAGTGGGCTGTGAGATCGTGACTCATAATGACTTCTGGGGGTTGATGGGCCTGACCCCTGATACAGGAAGTGATCTTCACCTGTACGGTCCAAACTCAGAGATCGAGTTCGAATACCAGAACTAGAGAGAGAGAGAGAGAGAGAGAGAGAGAGAGAGAGCTGTGAGAGAGTGAAATGAAACACAGTATGATGTACTTCATCTACAAATGTGTTACTTTTGTGTATCTCTGTGTCTGCCCCTGTGGACTGCCGTGTCCTCTCCCCCCGCAGGACAGTGAGATGGTTTGTTCTGGGTTCTATACACATGTAGGGGGTTCACTGACTCACTGCTGCCCCCTAGCTGAGAGAAGTCGTGATAGCTGGAGCAGCGTCTACAACAGACATACAGTGTCAAATAAACATGTGGTCTGTGTGTGTGTGTGTGTGTGTGTGTGTGTGTGTGTGTGTGTGTGTGTGTGTGTGTGGTCTGTTCATGTTCATTTTCTTTTTGTTCCTAAATTAAATTATTTGATGTTTAGCTCTAGTTGCTCTCATTTGTCTGATCTGAGGTAAAATCTGAGAACCTGTTGATGAGATCATCATTTTCCATGCATGCTGATTGGCTGAGAGCTCTGACCCAACCCAACATGTCCTCCTGAGTCTCAGCACTGAAGAAATATGATCGCATTCCCTGATGAACTACCTACACACACACACACACACACACACACACACATTTAAGTGTTTTTTTTTTTTCTTCAAAATAAAATTTCAGTCAAGATTTATTGACACAGGTGTTTAATGATGCACAAATACACACAACAAACACACAGATACACACCTTAAAGGCATACTTCCTGTTCTTACATTCTCTTGGAGAGCAGAAGAAAATCTTATAGCTTGGAAGAGGAAGACTCCCCAAGACACATTCCTCCCTGCTGTCTAAGAGTTAGAGAGATTATTAGCACCGTCATTATTACAACATTTTTACTATTTTAGTCTGTAATCTAATTTCTGATATATTTATCTGTAATTACATTATTTTTATAATACACTATATGTGCAATAATGCATAGAGACAATTCCACGTCCTTCAATTCTATGATTTCTTTTAAAATCTTTGTTCCCTACAGGGTGCTGTTCACCCACCTGACTGTTCAGCTTTAAAGGACTCTTATTTTGACTTTGTTTCTCAATGATTAAAGTTCACCTCTCAAAGAGACGTCCTACGTCGGACACTGCAGTGCACAATATTTACACTTCTATACAATGTTTACAGGGTGTAAGTGAATGTATAAAATGTTTAAAGTCCGCTCCATTTTTTTGTGTGTGCATGTGGGGGTGCAGGAGAAATAAGTCAGCCTTACTGGTTTCACTAAATCAGTCCGGGAGATCAAAGATAAAAAAGATCTGTCCTGTAAAGCTGTTCTGATGGTGAATAATGCTCATTTCTGAAATCCTCAACAAAACAGAGTTTACAGTTCAATACAGTGGAGAACAGCTCAGAGACAAAATTCCGTCTGGGATTCCTCTCGCAACAAAGACGTTAGGTGCGATAACATCTTTTGGCCTCATGATGGCAGAGTGGGGAAAGGGGTCAGATTTATACAAGTTAATTGGTGTGCTTTGTGTCAAAGGCGTATAAAGCACTATTGGGACAGAACCAGTTTTACCAGACATTTCTGTTTCACAGAGGGACTTTGTGATTTTAATTCCGTGCGAATCTGCCATGTCTGTCTTTTTCTCACACGACCTCTGTGAAAATTCCAGAGCAAATGYCCTTCTGTRTTTCAGCAAACTCGGCGGTCCTCTGAGAAATCGAATCCCGTCCGAACGCCAATGTCTGTGTTTGCCCAAAATGTTTTTCCGAAACACGTTTTCTTGTGTGTTTTGGTCAACGTGAACAATCTCAAAATCGGACTTACGAACGTGCTCTCGGAACGGTACTCGTTCGTAAGTCGGGGACTTCCTGTAGAGACGTACATGGATGTATGCAGTGACATAATGTTGTGACTCTATAGCCCAATTCCATTGCAGTCACCATGTTGAGCTGTGTCACTTCTCCTGTGCTAAGTTCATTCCCTGTTCGTGTGTTGCTAAATTCTTTCTAGATTGATACACAGATGAGTGCTCCAGAAGGCCAAACTCCAGAACTTCTGCTTCACACTTCTTGATGATTAATGAGTCCTGTGCATTACTCTCTGTACAATATGTACGTGCATTACAGTTACTCTCTTTCTCACCTGATTCTCCCCTCTGGTTGTTTGTTTGTTTATTAAGTTATTGAAGACACACACACACACACACACACACACACACACACAGTTTTTGGACTTACCTTTATAGTAAAATAGACAGTAGTTAGACAAAACAAACCATCTCCTTTTCCACAGCCTTAGCCCTGTACTGTCCTAGAGAAAGAGAGGGAGATTCATCAGTTATTAAACACTATTAAAGCCTTCTTGAAATGCACATCAGATGATTATCTGTACAAAATATTTCCTGTTTATAAAGTTAGTGGGGCTTGGAGTGAAGAGGAAGAAGAACAGGAAGTGGAATCCCCTCCAGTAGGTGTGTTATTTTTAGTGAGACATCAAGGCTTTTCTCAGCATGAATATTTAATAGGTTTAAAGCGTAGCTTGGTGTGCAGTAGCACAAACATGAACACTGGAAATTATGATCATTTCCATGGTTACACTCAAACACAGTAATGTCATGCATGCTGAGGATAAAGTGCCAATCTTTTGCCTTTAATTATTTATCTTTTGTGTGCAAAGTGCAATTACTGACCTTAAAAAAAACCTTAAATGCACACATAGTAATTGGACCGTGGTTTGTTTGTAGAGTTATTTTTTTATGTATGAGTGTAACGTAAATAAGGAGCAATGATTTAAAATGTTGATTGGGTTTTTAATGGAACTACTTTGTATACTCACTCTTTTATAAAGCCAGCCTCTGATCACAACTGCACAGTTTGGATCTCTTTGCACTGAACGAGACCTTTTACAGAATGACTGTGGTTTCTTGTCAGTCTACACACACACACACACACACACACACACACACACACACACACACACACACACAAAATCATCAGCTTCAGATAGAACTATTTGGATAAAAGCATGGATAAAGTGTTGCTCTAATGTTTGATAGGCACACATGAGTGTGTGTGTGTGTGGGGGCGGGAGGGGGGGGGTTGGGGTTGGATATAGGAGTTGGAGATAAACACACCTGGTCTCTGGTTGACAAAACTGTGAGCACACTGGAGGCTTGACTCACTCGGTCCTGTTCATCCATCCTGCAGACAGACAGACAGGTTTATTTGTCTTTCTCTTCAAGCTTTCCCTCTTGTCTTGTGTCTGATTCTGGTTTTTGCTTCTAACTAATTACTTTTTTGAACACTACCCTGAATCTTTGGATTGGATTTGGATTTATGTTTTTGTATCCCTCAGTTCAGTTTCTATTTACATAGAGCTTTTATAAATAAAAATAATATGTAAGTGTTTTCAGATATAAAGTTTGAATGAAAATTAAAGATTTATCCCCAGTGAGAAAGCCAGAGGAGAATGTGGCAAGGAAAATCCTGAGAGAACCAGACTCATCAGGATGACAGCAGTGAGTGAACTGGTGTTTACTGCTTTAACAGGAACTTGAGTATGAAAATCATTAAAGATTTAACTTTAGGTCTATCATATTAAACTGAATTTCTCAGTGATTAATAAGTTTAAGTAAACTCCTTTTAACAGTTGCAGTCAATAAGCTATCCATGGAAGAGCATCCACAGCTGTCCTGAAGTTGTCTTTGTGGTACCATCAACAGTAAACACATGGTGATCTCTAGGGTCAGTGGTATCTCACAAGTAACATGTAGCTCAACATAATGAAAGAGATGTATAGATTTTTCATATCCATGGAGGGAGGGAGAAAAGGAGAAAGAGGACATGGATTATTATATGAACTTGTCCTGTACAGTGGAACCTCAGATTGCGAGTAAAGCACTTTGCGAGTGTTCCACAAGACAAGTAAAAATTTGTAATAAATTTTGACTTGAAAAACAAGCAAGTCTTGGTTTACGTATCATGTATCACGCATGCGCTTCTTGTTTTGATGTCGAGCGTCACTTGGTCACAACTGAGCCAATGGTTTTTCTCTCTCTTGTGCTGCAGAATTGTGGGTAATCATCTCCCCTGCTGGGTCTTAGTGCTCGTAACTTACTGGCATAATCAACATCTGTGCGTGTACTGTTTACTATAACACTGTGTCCATATGTGTGCGCATAAAACATCTTTTATTTTGTGTTTGTAAGCGTGTGTGTACAGTGCGCGTGTACTGTTTATGATAATGATACTGTTTGTGTGCGCACGTGTAAAGCAAAAGAAAGTCTCATTAGAGAGATTAAAGATCCATTTTCTCTGTGTCAACCTGCACTTTGTGTGTGCCAGCGTCATTGGACACTGTGCCCGATCACATACCCACTCTCCTCCTCTCGCCTTCACACACACACACACCTCTTCTCTCGCCTTATCACACACACACACACTCTCTCTCTCTCTCTCTCTCTCTCTCTCCCCTCTACACCCTTCAACGGTAAAGTGCAGGTGAATTTGTTTTATTTTTACTTTACAACAGTAATTCCGTTAGTCTATGTACAGTCGAGTGTCATTTTAGATATTTCTTTTTATTTTCCTGATAAAACAGTGCTTATGTTAGTTTATGTGAAACTCAAGCGAGGAGAGGAAGTTGAGTTACTGTGTAAGATGAGAAGAGGGAGAAGGCAGTGGCTCAATCCTCCTCTCCTCTTACTTTAGCTTCACACACACACA
>QMIH01001144.1:321160-331695 GCA_003987875.1 Clarias batrachus | reverse complement strand
TATATATATAATACACCATTTTCAGTGGTTTCGTATGTACGCAGATATTTCTTGAGACGACGCCGAACGAGGGAAAAAAATGATCGGATAGAGAACGCACTGGCTTTCGGAGCCTAAATATCGTCTTTCTTTGCTTTTGTTAGACACAATGTCTGTTAGTATACAGTGTTGATTATATTGTGTGATACATATAACAATGTTATTTTGATAAAGTTGTTTTTTGTATACAGTACAACCTTTACAGCTCCACAGTTGAATCATATACTTCAGAAACGACTTGATGTCTCCAGGAAGGTGTTTTGAGTCACTGTTTAATGTACTGGATATTTGGTTGTCAGTAACAAGGCCAGCAAACCTTGACTAATTTAAAGCTTGTTTTAAATACAGGTGAATTAAAGGCCCTGTTCACTTTACCAGCCTGAAGTGGCTCAATGATGATCTTTTACCCTAATGTGAATGATCTGATTTATTAGTGCTGTCTAAATACACAGATCGGATCTGAGTCCTTTTCTTATGTGGTCCTAGATTGGGTATATGTTTGATGGTCATGTGACTTGAATGAGAACTGTCAGATTGGAATTCATGTGATGTTTTACCTCTGTGCATGTGTGATATCACATGTGTTTTTACCCAAATCACATTAAAAAAAGAAGAAGAAGAGATGTTGTGAGTTGAGAAGTGATCAATGATAGATGAATATTTAGAAGAAGAATATTAAGGTTAGGTTAAAATGAATCATCACAATAAGAAAACAGTAAAGTTATCAAAAAACATTATGATACACTGTTTACAATAGTGCAGTCAGGTGGAGATCTGACAAAAACAACTGCATGTAAGGTGTGTTAACAAAATAAAAATGTTGTAACATAATAAGAACAGTACTGTTTCCATGTACATGTACCTAACCCTAATCCTGGACATTTGGACCTTTGTCTTTTTGCACTCATTCTGGACATTCATAGACACTTATGAACACTGCACACCTGCACATTCATGCACATTTACACATATTTACATTTCATATTTTGCTCATTGCACATAAACACTTTCATGCATATTTAAGTCCTACTTTAAAATCCTACACTAAAGTTTCTATACTTTTCTATATTTGTACAGAAAATCAGTTTTCCCATATTTGTACAGCTTGGTTTTTCTTGTATTTTGTCATCTTCTATAGATATATTTTTCCTTAGCTAAAGTTATTTTATATATTTTGTTTCTTATTTTATTCCATATTTATTCCTATTTTCCTTTTTTTTTTATGGTCACAGGCGGTCGTTTAAGCATTTCACAGCATATCAGACAGTGTATGACCTGAATACAGGATTAAGCGGTAATGATGATGAGTGAGTGAGTGTATATACACAGGTGGTAATTTAAGTACATGTACATAAGCAAGTTGTATTATAAAGAGAGTAATATAAAGACAGCATCCAAACATAAATCTATATTCTCACGAGACCCCCGGATTTGCACCTTTACCTAATATAAATGATTCACAGAAGGCTTGGCTACGTACATCGATTTCAGCCTATACTTTAACCCTGACACTGTGTCTGAATCCCAGATATTGGAAGGGTATTCCATAACTTTCAAAGAAAAAGCTCTATTCTATTTTTTCATAATACAAAATACCAATAAGCAGCCTGCACCTTCGTTTTGATCTCCTTTATACCTGGGTGCTTATTCTGTATTGCCATGAGCAGAGACCTCACCTATTCTGAATGAAACTAGCAACAGCCTGCTTTGCAAAATTATTTAGTTCAGTTTGAGCAAGTTTTAGACAGGATTTGCAATCTGTCATTGATTAACGTGAATCATTACAAATTTATAATAAAGCATAATCTGCCTCCTCACATGTTATTCATTACAAAGTTTCACCTGCACAGCCAGTCCTCAGTTCTGTCAAATAGCAAACATGGGTATGTTTAATGTTCTTCAGTAAGACAGTGGTTGGTGAACTTTCTCCACCTAGACTTTTCCTTGGACTTGTCTGAACTCAACCCCACCCAGGTTAAGAGTGTCATTGGTACAGATTTTGCCAAAGAGTGCCAGATTACACATTTTATCTTGTTGTTGGTCTTTCAACTGCTCCGGTCAAGGGGTCACCACAGCTGACCAGCTGATCTGCACAGGGTTTACACCGTGTGACCTTCCTGAAGCAACCATTCATTTTATCTGGGTGTGGGATCCAGTAGCTTTGGTATGGGCAATAGTCAGACCTACCACTGAGACACCAATACTGTACTTAGTGCTAGTATATCTTAGCCATCACCAACATGCATATTAGCAATAGGGTTGGGTATCATTTGGGATTTTTTCGATACCGGTGCCAAATCGATACTTTTAAACCTGTACTGGTGCCAAAATGCTGCCTGAACCGATTGTATACTTGGCAAAAGCCACAAAATGATGGTGGATGACTCAAGATTTAACAATATATTAAAAGTTTAAAGTATATATGAATATATCAGTAAATACAAAAAACAAGGACAACACCACATAAGCCACCTAACCTTTTAACTTTATTTCGTGTGCTCTCAAATGTTTCATTAGATTTGACACATAACATTTACTGAAATAACAATTTACTGCACGTCGCGGTGTCGGAATCCTTTCTTGTGAAATACAGCCAGACTTTCCAACGTTTAGTTTTAGACATTTTAACGAAAGTTGTTTAATTTAGCAAGTTAAGTTAGCGGTAGATCACCTGCTGACGTCAGAGCGAGTGTAACGTTAGTGGCTGCGTTCACGCGCATGTCGGATGATCTCATTTCCCGATGAATTGTGCTTTTAATTTTTTTGATCTAATCTAATAAACTTTTAATCTACAAAAATAAAATGTACAGTAACATTACGGAAACAGTTTTGGATTTGTATTATCAAAGCTTTCTGAAGTCCTGAAGAGTTTTCTAATTAAGGAAATCATTTATTTTTCAGATCATTTCCGACAGCCCATGAATGCAGCATTTAAATTTTACTGGCGATCGTGTGTGTTGATGAATCTAATGATTATTACAACCGTGTCATCATCACCAGAGAACAAATCTATTAATCCTCAGTTCAGGCATTTAAGTGGCACCGAAATGAGGCACCGATTTCACGTTCTGTTTCGGTCCGGTACATTCCGGTTATACACAGTAGGTTCCTGTGCCGTATTGGCACCGGTTTTCGGTACCCAACCCTAATTAGCAAACACCAATACTTAGCGATTATATCTTTTTCCATAACCTAATAAATGTTTTCAATAGGAAATGAACAATGTATTTTTAATATTAACTAATTTCTGGCAAATTATTCACTACAATGGCCTGTATAACTTCCGTTTGAGATACACAAGCAAACAGTGTGTTTGTGGATCACATCCAAATTTAACACTAAATACTTTGAAGGAACACAAACAAGTGCATCAGAGAGAGCAAGAGAGAGACGGTGATGATAGAGGTCTGAGGAGTGTAATAAGAGAAGGTTACATGAAGAGAATGTCAGAGAAATATTACATGACTTTATGTAAAGCTGAGTGAAAATGACAACATTACAACACTTCAACACATCAGAGATGACCACCGTTCCTTTCAACACTCTCTTTCCTTTCCTTTTCCTTCTCTCTGTTTGCCTTTCCTCTACTTCTTTCTTCTTTATGCTTATCTTTCCTTCTCAGTATATCTCTGACTATGATAGATAGATAGATAGATAGATAGATAGATAGATAGATAGATAGATAGATAGATAGATAGATAACAGTGTGGTTAAAGGCTAAAGGAGGAACAGAACCGCCCACCTTCTGTTCTTGGCCTGACCACCAACCCAAAATATTCTCCTTGAAGTCACTGTGGGGTTTCAGGTGTCATCTCTCACTCTCTCTCTCTGTGTTTATGTCTCTCTCTCTCTCTCTCTCTCTCTCTCTCTCTCTCTCTCTCTCTCTCTCACTTTATCCCTATCTTTTAACCTCTCTCACTCTCCCCTCCCTCCTTTAGGAATGAAAGTGTGAGAAATAAAAAGGAAAAAGTTTTTAGACTACTGCAGACCGGTGAGAGACTCAGCCGTCACCATGCCCGAGCCCAAAGCTAAAGGTACCTCATCATTCCTGCACATATCTTAGGCTAACAGAATTTTTAGCTGTATTAATGTGATCCTTAAAGACTATTATTATTATTATTATTATTATTATTATTTGTAGTATTGACACCATTTAAATAACTGGGTATCTAATGTAAGGAGAGTATATACTGTAATATAATTGTTACCACTGTTAATATTCACATTGTAAATGTAATCATATTGTAAATATGTTACAAACTCTACAGAAATCTGATTTACGAAAGATTAATAAGGATAGAAGAATGTGTATTGCGATTAGGGTGAGGCTTAGCAGGTGTGTTTAAATGTCAGTGATATCTGAGAGTGCATGTGGGGGTGGGCAGGGTGTCAGAAGGAGTGGGACTTTTGTAGTTATAGCTCTTGTGAGTTTTATTCCTCTCAAGGTTTCTTTCTTGAGCTATCTCCAGCTTGTCCATTAGGGATCTAAATCTAAATCTCTATCTGAATTTCTGTGAAGTTGCTTATATAGTAGGTTTGTGTAGGGTCTGTGGTTTGAGACATGCCTACAGTGAAATCATACTGAGATTTGTGCATTGTGTATTTATTTTATCTTGTGTGGTTTGGGACACATCCATAATCAGCCGCAATACAGCTGTGTAGAAATGATGCAGCCTAGCCAGAGCAGAACAGCTAAAATACACTGCTGCAGGAACTGGGAACGTATCCCACATGGCTAAGGAACAATGGGACTTTTGTCTTTAAGGGAAACCCAATGGGAAACTAGAAGACCAGGAAAACTAGGAAACTACATTAGAAACTGAGAGACCATGATGACATGAGTGTATAAAACTAAGGAAACCACTGAGACTAGGGTAGAGGAGAACTGGGGAACTGAGGAATGAGAGAAGGGACCAGGGAACCATAAGACTAGGAAACCTAATAACTGTGACATTAAAGTGCTCAGTGAACCAGGGAACCCAAGGGAATTGGATATAAAATAAAAATAATTCACATTATAACAGTGAGGAGACCTGGTGGTTGGAGCCACGCCCATTTCTGCTAATTTTAGTGATCTTTGTTTAGATGAGACATTAGATACAGTGGCTACACTGCTCGTCTCTCTTGAACCCTCACATCCTCACGTTCACTCAGCTTTCAGTCACCTATAAATCACAAAATCAGATCTCAGCTAACGCAAACATTGCTCCAAGCTTTCATTACATCATCATCTGCAACTCAATTTTTAAACGTTAAAACGTAGATCAAAACTGCTCACACAGATCTGGTCTGTCCTTCAGCACGCTCGGGGTTCTCCACCCTCAGGGTTCTCCTGTTACAGCACATATCAGATTTAAGATTCTTCTTCTTACATTTAAAGCTCTTCATGGATTTGGCCCTGGCGATCTCTCAACTTTCCCTCTTTCTCACAGCACCCTGGTCCTGCTCTTCTCCGAGTTCCTCACAGACCTGTGCAAGAACTCTAAATCCATGTCCTCTCAATACAGTGCACGTTACAATGCATTTTAAATGCATTATAACAGTTAATAAACTGCCTCTTTTATGCTTAACATAATGTCAGATTACATAATGCATTGTGATACGTGTTCATAAGAACATTATAAGCACTAATTCTACACAGCCTTAAAAGATACACCACTGGACATTTAATGTCTAAAACAACAGAATGCAATAAAAAGCTAATCTTATATTATATTATTAATTATTGTAATAAAAATTCATCATATATAATTATGATTATTGTTGTTATTAAACTCAATATAATATAAAAATAATAATGTAATAAAATATTATTACAAATTGAGATTTACAAACATGTGATCTAAAGCTTTTTAGAACTGAAGTAGAGAGAGAGAGAGAGAGGAGGAGGAGGAATGGGCTGAGCTGTAAAGAGTGTAAAATTGTATCCTTCCTCTCATCTTTCAACCTTTTAATAACCTCAGCCAATGTTAATCTCCTAAATTATCACTCTGAGGAATATGACCTCATCTCACACACACTCGGCGTGCGTGTGTGTGTGTGTGTGTGTGTGTGTGTGTGTGTGTTTATTTCTCTTATTATTATTATTATTATTATTATTATTATTATCACTAAATAAGAGCAGGTGTGGAATTACTGAAAGATAAAATACATTAATCATTGTATTATCTGTAAGATAATATTCTAGTAAATTGTTAAATAATATTTAATATTGGAACTTAACACTTTATTTTTCGTAAGGTATTATATTTTAAAACTAACATAAACCAGTTTAAAAAATAGTTAAAAATAAATAAATTCTAAAACTTTCTGCTTTAGAATTTCTGTGGTTGTTATACAGTACAAATATACAAATGTGTTAATATAGTGTAAAACCGAGGGAAATTGTAAGTTGCAACAGTTTACGTTAATAAGAACAGTTTCATTCTCTAGGTTAATTTTAGATACATTTTTAAGTTAATATAGTTTCAAATAATTACATTATATTCTGATATGATATGAATCTGGATTAAAATTGTGAAATAATGTCATTTAAAAACGTATAACAACCTAATGGCAGCACGGCGGTGTAGTGATTAGCATTGTGGCCTCGCACCTCCATGGTCGAGAGTTTGAGTCCTGCCTCAGTTTGTGTGGAGTTTGCATGTTCTCCCCGTGCTTGGTGTGTTTCCTCCATGTACCCCGGTTTCCTCCCACAGACCAAAGACATGCAAATTAGGCTAATTGGCGTTCCCGAATGTACTGAAAGACGGGGATTAAGTGCGTGAATTATTACCTTTCCATAGCTCAAATCAGATTCTAATTTTATTTGTCACATACACAGTCATACACAGTACGATATGCAGTGGAATGCTTAGACATTAAGATAGCTCAACAGGACTGTTCACACTGGTAAAGCAGTTTAGTTTTATCAGTGCATACAAAAGTGAAGGAAGTGAAATTTAAATGATTAAAATGAAATTAAAGTGAAATTATTAAAGATGTTTGACTAACGGCACTCAGTGTGTGTAAAGGAAGAAGACGCCTTTATTGGTCATTTATAAATAGCAGCACTGTGAAATATTACCTCTTCTTAGGAAGTTGGGGTCAGAGGTTAGGTTCAGCCATAATGTGACAGATTGGAGGTGCTTGGGCTTGAACCCATGACCTTCTGGTCAGTAACTCTGAGCCTTGACTGTGGAGAAACTACTGCCCTGCTCTTCCCTGTGCACACTCAGCCACCACACACTGAGCTCCTTCAGGAGGCGTAATGTGATGATGGTTAGCGGTTCAGAGTTAATAATAATAATAATAATAACCTCTAATAATTATTATTATTATTATCTTTCAAAGGAGCATTTCTGCAATTGTGAAGTGTCTCTGCTTTGTAGTTCTCATAACATTTTGTTTGTTTATTACCCTCTAAAAAGTTTTTAAACATATTTACAAATTTACAGAAGTTAAAAGTAACATTTTTTAAATAGAAAAACTTCAATTAAAAAAAATATTTGGTCCTCTAGAGGTCAGTAAATTACAGCTTTACCTCTGGGTGTTGCAAAGCACTGACACTGGAGACTCCTTCCATAAATTAGGAATAAATTACAGAACATTTCAATAATTGTGAAAGTTTATGAGGAGTTTGCACTGTAAATGTCCCTGTCACTATGGAAACTGTCATTTGCAAGTTGCATTAGGTAAACCATGAGCTGTATGGGTAAAGCTCAGGGTTTATGGGATGCAGAAGGTGCTACCTTCATCCTGGTTAGAATAGTATAACGATGAGCTGTATATATTTGTGTGTGTGTGTGTGTGGTTGGGTCGTTTGCCGACCGGGGGGGGGGGGCTTCTGTTAAGTACTTATAGTGCTCTAAACACTTTAACACCAGGGTATTAACACAAACACTCATATTGCACTGATAATGGCATGAGGTTAAAACTTATACTCACAGAATCTCACACTGTGTGTGTGTATGTGTGTGTGTGTGTGTGTGTGTGTGTGTGTGTGTGTGTGTGTGTGTGTGTGTGTGTGTGTGTGTGTGTGTGTGTGTGTGTGTGTGTGTGTGTGTGTGTGGTATAGCATCTCATTAGAGAAGCATCACAAACTCTGAGAATGTGGCTTTGCAGTATTGAGATTGGCAAGACTACCTGTCATATGTGTATCTGAAATGTGTGTGTATAATTGATTTAGTCTTGGTCCTGCAGCAAGTCGCCCCATTATGCGATTGTCAGACAGTGTACCAACTTTCCTCCATTAGCTTTATGTGTTGTTATTGTACTTAGAGATAAAAAAATGGAAAATACAAGACTTTCTATCAGAGGCCGACTGGGGAGGAGGGAATCACGCTGCTCATGGGAGAGGCAGTTACTTTCTAATGAAACTGGCAAGCCTGTCTAATTATATTGCATTCTCATGTTTATTGAAGTAAGTATATTAATGATAATATTTTGTCAATTATCAGTCTCATAAGAGTTCTTTCTCATAAGCAATGCCTCTGAGAGATTTATCAAATCATTGTGTACATGCATTATGCACCGCCATGTACACACAGATCAGACATAACCTTAACATTGCATAAGATAATTTGTCACATGTAACTTACAGTGCAAAAAAATGTGTAAAATAATGAATTAATATCCCAGATACAGTGCCTCTGGAGCAGATAGGGTTAAGGCCCTCAAGCGCTCAACAGTGGCAGCTGGGGCTTGAACACCTGACCATCTCCGATCAGTAACCCTGAACCTTTTGAGCCACCACTGCCTCTGTAATAATAACATTGATTATCAATTATACCCCAATAAACTGGTGAGAGGATCATGGGTATGCAAGGCTCCCCCATGCCCATGAGGACCAAAGGCCAACCTGTTGAGTCTGATCTAACCAGACCCGGCCTCCAAACTTCCCAGATGCCAATGCGATCAAACCACATGGGATGCAAAGGACAAACGAGTCCGATCCACTGAGGCCCCACCTCGCAACCCACAGCACAACATCCTGCTGCCAGACACCCAGAGGTCTTGTGGAGTTATGTCCTGAATGGCCAGAGCTGCAGCAGGGGCACAAGGGGAACCTGGAGGATTGTCTGTATTGTTAGAGTTAGAACTTGTTATACACACTGCTGGACATTTATCCAGAAGATAAGATAAGGTAAGATAAGGTAATGCCAGAGATTGTTCCAGGACCAAAGCGAGTAAAAAATTCACACAATGAAGTGAAGTCATAAATAAAGTAAAATAAAATAAATACACCATCAAGACATAAGATAGAATGCAACAATCAACAGAGTAGAATGCAGCAACTGGTAGCAATAGAGTAGGAGAAACCAGATTCTGATGTAGAATTTACATAGCACTTTAGAGCACTTTAGCACTTTAGAGTTACAGTTCCCCTTCACTGGGACTAAGAGGCCCAAACTTTTATCCAGCATGACGATGTCCATGTGAGATAAACAAAGCCAGCTCCATGAAGAAGTGGTATGTTAGGGATATGTTTGAGATGAAGAACTCGAGTGTCCTGCCCAGAGCCCTGACTGAACTCAGCCCCACTGAACACCTTTTATGTGAACTGGAATGCTCACTGCATGCCAGGGTCTTCTCATTTCACCTCAGTGCATGAGCTCACAAATTCTCATGTGGTGTAGTCCCTACGAATCTCCACTGCCATGCTCCAATAGCTAATGGAAAGTCTTCCCAGAAAAGTCGAAGCTGTTGTAGCAGAAAAAGGGAGACTAATATCATACTGACCATAGTTTTGGAATGGGATGTTCACCAAGCACATATGGGAGTGATGGTCAGAGGCCTCCATACTGTACCTCTGGATCTACAGCGTCGCTCTGGCCCAAAAAATAGGGTCTGTGGATTTAAGAGGTTAAATATGAAGTGATGTCATTTTGTGCCACTGTTGATCAAACCAACTTTTCAACTTTTATACACAGTTTGGTCTGTTTAAAAAAAAAAAGAAATTTATATTAAATCTCATGAACTATTATAACATTTTAGTGTGGACACAAACAGGTCCAAACAGGCTGTGGTGAAGTGAAAGTCTGATAGTTCCTGAGGACTCAGCAATACAGTCACAGCTATCTATCCATAGTTTAGGTTACCAAATGCAGACACTGAACTTCTTTAAGGGCATGTGTCCATATCAAGAACATATTGGCCCTCAGTCACCATGGAGGTGATGCAATTACCCGTTTTCAGCACTCAGATCTGAAGGGCAGTTTAGATGCCCAACACTTGGATCCACTTTTCTCTGAAGTGTCTCTTGGGGTACCGTACCGTACTGTATACCTAAATGATCTGATGCCAAATTCTTGAAATTCGGGACAATCATCTTGGGTTCCATTTCTGGCGCTGAAGGCTCGAAGTGTCCGTTTAAGGAATCTGGTTTCACATTCTAGGGTGGAGGGTGGAAGGATTGGTTAGAGCGAGAGCAAGCGAGAGAGAGTCAGAGCAGGAGAGAGTCAGGGAGAGAGAGAGAGAGACAGGGAGAGAGACAGGGAGAGAGACAGGGAGAGAGA
>QMIH01001144.1:296732-314232 GCA_003987875.1 Clarias batrachus | reverse complement strand
TTAGGTGTAGTCCATCAACATTATCACTGACAGAAAGTGAAGATGCCTCAGGCTAATCAAATTAAAAGACATTTCAGGACTTTCAGCAGCATGGAATTAATAATCCAAATCACTCACTCACACTACAGTCAATTTGGAAACTCCAATTAGTTTGATCTACAGGTCTTTGTATAGTAAGAGACACTGGACCCTCGGGTGGAACCCACCAAGCACAGGGAGAGCATGCAAACTCCATGCACACTGATCTGAGGTGGGAATCAAACCCTGGCGGTGTGAGGCAGTTTTGATTTCAGAAACCCCAAAATAAATTAAACTTTGTGCTCCAAAGTCTTGGGGTTTTCTTCTATCAAATATGTGTGTAAAATCATTCTGCTCCAGATGATCAGTTCAGAGTAATCACTCAGAGTCCAATATGCATGAGTGTATGTAATCTTTTACAAGTGTATACAAACCAATCAGCCATAACACTAAACCCACCCACCTAACGTTGTGTAGCGCCCCCTTGTTTCACTAAAACAGCTCTGACCCGTTGAGGCCTGGACTCCACTAGCCCTCTGAAGGTGTGTGTGTGTGGTATCTGGAACCAAGCTGTCAGAAGCAGATTCTTTAAATCCTTTAAGTATGTACAGTAAGTGTGTGAGGTGTAGCTTCCATGGATCAGGCATGTTTCTCCAGGATAACCCACAGATGTAGATCTGGAGAAATTGAAGGCGGAGTCAACACCACAAACCCTTTGTCAAGTTCCTCAAACTATTCTTGAACAGTGTGTGTGTGTGTGTGTGTGTGTGCCGTGTGTCAGGGCACATTATCCTGCTGAAACAGGACCCTGCCATCAGGGAACACCGTCTTCATGAAGGGGTGTAACAGTGTTACGGTAGGTGGTATGTGTCCACATGAAGAGCAGGACATGACCCAGGGCGTCACCCTGCCTCCGCCTGCTCGCCTCCTTCATTCACACACTGCATCCTGGTGCCGTCTCCTTCCCGGGTCACACAGTCTCACACAACCAACTGCTCTGCACAGTGTGTTCTGACTCCTTTCAATCAGAGCCAGCATTCACTTATTCACCAGTTGGACCACAGTAGGTCTTCTTTTGGATCAGACCAGACTCTCTCCCACACACACACACACATTCACATACTACAGACAATTTAGCAATGCCAGTCAGTTAGCCTAATCTGTGTGTGTGTGCGCCAACCCAGGACGTGGAGCTGCAAGGCTACAGTGCTACTGTACCTACTGAACTACCACGCCGCAATTTTTCACAATTGTAATCAGGGATCAATGTTGCTGACGTCACCCGTCAGTAAGTTTATTGTTATGGCTAATCGGTATGTGTAAAGGTTGGGAGGATTGTGATTTAATGCACAGGTGTAGAAATGTGAGGATTGGGACATTTTAGAGCTACGGTAGCACGTACGGGGAACATGGGGCGCTAGGAAGTGAACTGAAAGCACATGTTTTCTTACCGAACATGTGTGTGTTTGTGTGTAAAGTACACATGTGATCAATTTTACTGAAAATGTGTGTGTTACCAAATAGATATCATTTTTTTTTGAAAATGTACAAATGATGACTTAGTTTTTGTTCATGTGCACGTGTAACCTGTATCGAACTAAATGTGTGCATGTGTGAAAACACACATGTTCCACGTGTGTGTTTGTGTTTTAAAACACACATAATTATTTGTTTTTTTCTCAGTGTGTGTTTGTTCTAAGTACATGTGCTGTTTTAATGTAAACTATGATCTGTGTTTAAACACTTTATGGGAGCATGAGGAAGGCTGACCTGAGAGCACAGCATCAGCGAGTGTGCTCAAAACATTAGTTCAAATATATACTGTATGCACACACACACACACACACACACACACACACACACACACGGGGCCGTCCTCACACTCCATTTTAACATTGTGTGTGTGTCTATGTGTGACCTGTATCATACAAAACATGTGTAAATGTGGATCTGTGATCTGTGTGTTTTATGTGTGTGTTTTGTGTGTGTGTGTGTTTTATGTGTGTGTTTTGTGTGTGTGTGTGTGTGTGTGTGATCTTACTTGTCTATTCTGTGTTTAAAGAGAAGACTGAGCTGACTGGTCTGTTTTTGGAGAAGCCAGTGGATTCAGTGGCCATTACAGGTACAATGCGCGCACACACACACACACACACACACACACACAGACACACACACACACACACAAATTAAGCACTTCATATGTATTTGTCTGATATGACTTATAATAAAACGTAATTATGTTCTGTGTGTGTGTAGGGAAAGATGTGACGTTTATAGCTAAGGTGGACGCCTCCAATCTGCCCAGGAAGCCCACTTTGAAGTGGCTGAAGGGAAAGTGGCTTGATCTCGGCAGTAAAGCAGGAAAACACTTGCAGTTTAAAGAGACATATGACAGGGATACTAAGGTTTGTGTGTGTGTGTGTGTGTGTGTGTGTGTGTGTGTGTGTGTGTGGCGGGGTTTGGGGGTGGGTACCCTGGGAGCCCACGACTAACTCTTGGTCCATGGTTGTCCTTGCTTGGACTACTTTTGGTATCTACTAACTACTGTATACCAGGAACATCCTACAAGAACTGGTGCTTTAGAGTTGCTCTGACCCAGTCATCTAGACATCACAATCTGATCTATTGTACGTTAACAAAATTCAGACGCTTACACTTGTCCATTTTTTCTGCTTCCAACACATGAACTTCATGACCTGGCTGTTCAGAAACAACAGTTACAGAAGACTAATCAAACATCCTTTTCAGTGATCCCATGCTTGAGTTTGTCACCACATAGCTGTTTCCAGAAGATACAATGGACCTGCAGGTCATACAGATCTGGCCATTAAGAACGCACGTTTCGAGAAAAGTGATCTCGCACGCTTTCGCGGCAGCTCGCGGGAAGCTGTGAAAATGTCATTCATTACCTGTAGGGGGCAGTCGTGTGTCTACTGAAGCCAAACATGTGTTCTCTCTCTCTCTCTCTTAGGCGCCCATTGACAGCAAGCGACAGAGCTCATAAACGTGTCGAGCTCAAACTTTAAATACTGATATGTATTTATTCTTCATGTTCTTCTCTCCTGCAATACTCTCCTCTCCTACTTATTTAACTGCGCTTTCTCCATTCAGTATTATTATCATTAATAGTAGTAGTGAAAACTACCGCTCATTAACTGTCTCTGCAGTAGTTAAAACAATAACCTGTAACAGTTAAAATAACCAGCACTTTACCATTTAAACCAGCAGGTTTTAGAGTGTAACATGAAAAATCTTCCATTTGTAAAATAGCATGTGTGAAATCATAGGTTGTGTAAAACAACACAACACAGGTTATGGTAAATAAATGCTCAGACTCTTCCACTGCAGGGATTAAAAACATTAACAATGTCAGTTTTAGAATCTGTAGAAGCTCAGTGTTCCGGACAAAACCTCTCGCGGGGAGTCTTTCCCTGAATTCACCATTTTCACGCGGGTGGTCATCTCGGTTTACTCATACAGATGTACAGTACATATTTACAGTGTGTGGAATTTTACGGGGTTGTCACTGAACCATTTCCCCTGACAAAGAGCAATATAAGAACAGTGCCAGCTGGAACACCTTAAAAATAAATAAAAATGTTGAGCCTCCTGTACGTATAATGATGAATTGAGATGCCCCAAATCGTGCTTTAAATTTAATCTACAATTCATTTCAAACTCGCGGCTCGCAGTTTCACTTTACAAAAGGCAGCGTTTTGATCAAAAGGTGATAAACGCATGCGATTTATTGATTAAAATGCTGACATACTGCATTGATGGATGGATGTTGTTGATAAATAATGATTATTATTATGATGATAATTACATAAATAGCTGTCCATCTTTTTTGTGTTCATCTTTTCGGGTTTATTATACACCAATGCACCACTTATTATAATAAATAGTTTTAAATGTTAGTAAAGGTACCATAGCAAGAGGGAAAAGAAATATGGTGTTTATGCTGTAATTTGGTCATGTTCACCCATGGGGTAAATATATGTGGCATTTAATAGCACTCGCTAGTTATCAAGCTGATATACAGGTCAATCTGCATTTGAAAATATTCAGTAAATTCATGAATTACACTCAAAGTATCAACTCCAACTATGAAATCTGATTTAATTTGCTGGGGAAATAAAATTTTAGGCCGAGACGTCCACACTGTCTTGTTAATTCATCTAAACCCCCTACAGTATTTGCCAACAGCGACCCAGTTGGATAAATTCACACATATCGTGAGTGAAAGGTGAGAACCGCGTTTGCTCTGAAGGACTACTGTATATTCGACAAGAATATAGAGAATAAGAATTGTATTTCTAATAAGATAATTCATTAAATAATAAAATTATATCAAATAAGGACTTTATCTAAAAGCCAGACCAAATTTCTCATTCACAGGTGAAGTATATACTCATACTGTAGATACGTAGGTTATATTTTAAATGTACAATTGTGTGTGTGTGTGTGTGCGTCTCATAGGTGTGTGTGCATGGAGAGTGTGTGTATGTGTGTGTGCGTCTCATAGGTGTGTGTGCGCGCATTTCATATGTATTTGTGTGAGCAGTTAGTAGTATATATATAGATGTGTGACTGTTTCATATATGTGTATGCCAGTGTTTCACGTGTGTGTGCATGAGTGAAGTTTGATTTAATCTCTATACGGCGCCTCATAATTTAGGGCATCTCTTTTCATCATTATTCACATAATATGAAGCAGATATACGCAGATTCATCATAAAATATTATTATTGTAAAACAAAATAAAATTCATGTTTGCTTCAGCATTGGACACGATATTGTTTTAGGATAAATAATTATACACAAGTCTTCATTGTACTTGGTCTGGTTTTTAGATAACGCCATCTGGTGGATATTCAGCACATTTATTTAAATTCCTGAATGTTGCTTGAGGGATCTCGCGGAAAAAAGCGCTCCTTCTTAATGACCTGATCTGTATAAAGCTGAAGTTTTCTTAAAAAGAAACATGTTTTTTGACATATTAAAAAATTATAGCTCATGCTGGCAACAGGTGGATCGTTCTTGGTCACACCAGCACACCCCGATAAGCTTTGATCTTACAGTCACTCACGGCTCATAGCGACTGTCGAAGTGTCAAGTGTAGACTGTGTGATCTGAATAAGCAGTAAATGTTGGTACATCTGGTGGACTATAAAACCAGGGACCTGATAGAGAATCATTTTGTTTCTGATGATAAACATGGTTAAGTATGTTTCTGATCTCTCTCTTGGTGTGTGTGTGTGTGTGTGTGTGTGTGTGTGTGTGTGTGTGTGTGTGTTTAGGTGTATACTTATGAGATGAAGTTAGTGAAAGTGAAGCCAGGCGATGCAGGAGGTTACAGGTGTGAAGTGACAGCAAAAGATAAATGTGACAGCTGCACCTTTGAGATCTCTGTAGAAGGTAAGACCACCCCCAACACACACACACACACACACACACACACACACACACACTCTAGGGTTAGGGTTACACTCTCACTCATGCAGTGATGTGTCATTAGGTTTACAGCACTGTCTGACCATTTGTGCTTTTAGCTGCTGAACAAGATCAATCCCAGGACATTCTTTCTGCCTTCAAACGAGCGTAAGTATGTGTGTTCATGTACATAGTGTGTTGTGGAATACTGGTGTGTACTGGTGTGTATATAGTGTATTGTGGAATACTGGTCTGCGTTTATACAAAGTGTGTATTTATAAATGTGTGTTTCCAGTGATGCGGGTGAGGATGAAGGAGAACTGGACTTCAGCGCTCTACTGAAAGCCACTAAAAAGTAAAGTTATCGTTCTTTCTACAGATCAGATGTATGCTCTATTCAACACATAAATGTGCATGAATAGTCTATATCTACCTTACATTACTCTGTGTGTGTGTGTGTGTGTGTGTGTGTGTGTGTGTGTCAGGCCTAAGAAGCAGACAGCAGTAGTTGATGAGAATGAGATTTGGGAGCTGTTGAAAAATGCTCACCCAAGTGAATATGAGAAAATTGCATTTAAATATGGAATCACAGATCTGAGAGGAATGCTGAAACATCTGAAGAAGTTGAAACCTGTGGAGCAAAAACACAGTGAAGGTGAGAGTGTAAAACTTTTTCCAGATGCTAATTCTTTCTTCCTGTTGTCACATCGCAATTTACCAAAAGTGCTATCGGTCTCATCACTCTCATTGGGAGACACATAACACTCTTAACAACACCTTCTGCCCCCTCAGGAAAATTCAGGAAAGCCTTTTACGCTTGTTCCCAAACCCCCATCAACCACACTCCCACTGCCCCTCAACTTTGTTCCCAAAGCTCCTACAATATGCAAATCCTTCTCAACCACATCCGCAGTTCCCTCTCAGCCTTTGCAATAAAGGTCACGACCCCACTCATGTTCCCAGTATCCCTCAACCTCAGTCTGACAGCACCTCAGCCAGATTTTCCAAATCCCCTGATTCCATTTTGCCCACCACAGTCCTATTCCCATAGCTCCTTAACCATGTTCCAAAGCCCTCTAAAGAAACGTATGTGCCACGAAAACTCCGGAGATGTTGTTATTTTTTTCTTTTCATCCCACATGAATGCCTATTAGTGTGCACTGCTAAACCTGCACTTCATATATCTTACAGTGTTTAATTTCAGGTTTGAGGTGAATGTGAGAACATGTCCATGTCTCTCTGTCTCATAGTGTCACTGAATGGAGACATGAACATATAAATAGGTTGATGGTTATCACACAGATGAGAATCATCATACATTACCTGCTGGCTCAAGCTTCCTTCATCCCGCATACCCCCACCACCTGACTAAGGCCAGGGACCAGTCCATCCTGCAGCATTTCCCCTCCATCAAAATGAACAGCATGATAACGGACATGGAATTGCTCGGGTTTCTGCGGTATACAATCTCACAGTACCTGAACTGGGAGCGCTTAGCCTTCAGTCTTCTCCAGTCCTCAATAACGTCCTCACTTCCTCATGTTTTGGTCTCAGGGCTCGGCTGGCCACAATCACTGCAGTCATGTCAACTTGTCCCTGACTGTAGTGTAAAGCAAGACACCATACTTCCATATTTCCCGCCCAGTTGCACGCGTCCTTGGGTTGTCCCTGAGGCTCACTTGACTCGGTAGATTACAGGACAGTCCTCAGATGTTGTAAATATCTTGCCTATAATTACTATAAATAATGATGCCTAATCATTCAAGCAGTTAATTGAAGCAAAGCAAATGAAGTGTGTAAAATTTAGACACTGGTTTTGACCCTCAAACCGCTGTTACAAATAAACTTTCACTCCTGTTGGTCAACCCTTCCTACAAAGTGCAAGCTTTTCTTTCAGTTTCCCTTATGCACCTTCTTCCACAGCCACTCTTCCATTATCTCTCTCTGCACCAACTCCTCTACCATCTCACCACAGCCACTCCACTCTCTCACCACCCACACCTCCACCCTCTCACCCTGCAGACCCCCTTCTACACCCTCTCCTCATCCCCCCACTCCTCATCCTCTTACCTTCTACACCCTCTCCTCATCCTTCAGTTAATTCTAGACATAAAAAACTTCAAGGTTTTATTAAATTGAAAGAAATGCTTTTCAGAATTCCATCCTTTCATGCTTCCAAGTCATTTATCTAAAAGAATGTGCTATATTTTGTGTGTGTGTGTGTGTGAAGCATTTCTGAAACGTTTGGAAGAGTTTTACTCTGTAATGAAGGGGAAGAAAGTTGTGCTTCGTGTGGAGGTTGCAGATCCCAATGCTGAGGTCAAATGGCTCCGAAATGGACAGGAGATTAAACCTTCAGCCAAGTAAGACACACACACACACACACACACACGTTTTCTTGAGTTTGAGAGCTCTTAAATGCTGCTTGCTTCCTCACAACTGTTGGTTCTCCGTGTTGTAGATATATTATGGAAGCCAGTGGGAATGTCCGCACTCTTACCATAAATAAGTGCACCCTGGCTGATGATGCAGCTTACGAGTGTGTGATTGGAGAAGATAAGTGTTTCACTGAGATCTATGTGAAAGGTACTGTGTGTGAATGTGTTTGTGTGTGCATGCTAGTGAAGTTAGATGTTCATATACAAAGATGGAGAGACTGAAATTCTGTAAGAAAGTGTGTGACAGTATTGTGTGTGTTAATATTGCATGTGTGTCTGTGTGTGTTTCAGAGCCACCGGTTACAATTACAAAGCTGCTGGACGACTACCAGGTGGTGGTTGGAGAGAGGGTGGAGTTCGAGATCGAGGTTTCAGAGGAAGGAGCACATGTCACCTGGTTGGAAAACAAACACAGTTTTAAACATACTCATACAGATGTTACTCAACCAGAATTACACTTCTACTGTTGCGGCGGCATTTGGGTTTTGCGTTTGCCGGCTTTACTTCGCTAAGTGGCGCTATAACCATAGACTGAGGCATCAGGCCTTACTTCATTCTCTCTTCCTTGGGATTTGCACATGACAGCAAAAAAAATCAGGTTAAACATTGTAATTAAATGAATGCACAGTACACATGTACTAAAATATTAAAATTACAGTACAAATTTGGAATTGTAATTAAATGCAGGCGTTTCTTAATTGTTTCAAATTAAAGTAAAGTGAACGTTAACACAGTGAGCCATTAGATTTCATCATGTGTAATTAGAAAAGCTACGTATGCGTGTCAAAAGGGTTTTACGTCATCTTATACATTGTGTTATTAACTGAAATAATTTAAACTAAATGAAAATTCAGACATCGTCAGGACGTGCTACTGATGTCACCGATGTCAGTCAGCAGCGCTGGTGTTGTTGTGTTTTTGATCATCATAATTTTCTTTAATAAATAATGAAAATATTTTTTTAATGTACACTTGTACATTCCAGTAGCACAGAGGTCATTGCACGCCGTTTTAGTCAAAGCGCACGTGAGCTGATTTGAATAAATAAACAGACAGGATCAGCTGTTAATTCCCATCAACTTGTTTGTGGTGATATTACTGTAATAAGTCTTCTTTCCAAAAAGTTTATTGCCAAATACATGTTTGCTATCAAATTAATGTTAAAAATAAAAATCACGTAGCGCTTCATTCACTTGCCAGTTTTATATGAATGACTCATGAAGACGCTCCTGTCCTCGGCTGATACAGACAGCTGTCCTCTGAGGACTCGTGACTTCAGTCGTTCGATAGCTCAGGACTGGAATCTCCTACAGTCTACCTGATTCTCCAGGAACAAACTGGACTCCTTTTAATTTAATTTAAACACGTCTCCTGTTCTACTGAACGTCCAGTCTTACCAGACTCAACAGGGAACCCATCCTCATCTGGGTGATAACGGAGAGCAGGGATTGATCTGCACTCATACTGTGCAGATCAATCCCTGCTCTCCGTTATCACCCAGATGAGGATGGGTTCCCTGTTGAGTCTGGTTCCTCTCAAGGTTTCTTCCTGTTACCATCTCAGGGAGTTTTTCCCTCAGCACCGTCGCCCTCGACTCGTTCATCAGGGACCATCTGATCATTCTGATTCACACACACACACATCTCACACACACTTACTTCTTTTGATTGTGTGAAGCTGCTTTGCGACAATGACAATTGTTAAAAGCGCTATAGAAATAAAACTGAATTGAATGTAAGTGCGTGTTGGGCTGCGATAACGATTGATCTTATCGCTTAAGAGCGTTTTCTAAGAGTCATTTTGCAAACGTTCGTCATTGTTTCACGTGCGTTTCCCAAAAAAATGCACTTAACACAATTGCACGTAGCCCTGCTTTAAGTGCTACTTAGGAGTCGCTCTCCGTTGGTCAAGTGCTGAAATGTCACGCAGTAGAATGGCTCGTCATTGTTGCACATGATGTTATAGCAATCCCTCTCATTTTAGATTTCCGTTTCTTCTACTTGTGTGAATGTATATTCAACTCAAATAACATAAAATTCCTGTAATTTCTCCTTGAGCAAGTTTAAAAAGATAAATTAATGTTGTACTTTAAAAACCCTGTCTCCAATCTCGCATAAAACAAATTCTAACAGTCCTTGCCGGAAATTACATCAGCATCATTTTCGATATTTATATGAAACCTTAATTATTTAATTAGCAATATTTATTAAGAATGATCAATTTATTTATTAATAATTGCTTATCTCACTTCAAAATAAATAAGTAAGTAAATAAATAAATAAATAAGCTCTTACATTTATTTTTGAAAAGTTTAGCCGAATTATCTTCACCTGCTGTGAATTTGCTAATAGGAGAAAAGTTTAAATAAGCACATGCCTAGAGGTGGAGACACTAGCAAAATGGCTGAAACCAAAAAGCAGAGATGAGACATTTTTACAAAAAGAGTAAATTTATATTATTTTAGAGGAGGTGGAGCTACAAAAACATATAATTTTCAGCAGGTTAAGTCATACAAATAAAGAAAAACTAAAAATCTGGGACGATCTTGCTGTATTGAATTTGAAGTTGAGATGAGACTCCATGATGATCAACCCAGACATGTTCAGTACACGGCTGGGTTTCACGCACGCCAGCAAGTCACTGATGCATTTTATTTAGTTCCTCATTTATTTGTGTCATCTTTAAATCACAATAAATATTTTCAGTTAAATACAACATTTGTACTACTGTACCCTCGAAATGTCCTTATACAACAGTGTACTTTTTTCATTCTAACATTTATTATGTCAGTTTTATTTTATTTCTTTATTCGTTATTATTTCTATATTTAATTGTATAATGAGTAGAAAATAGAAATGAATAAAAATATACGTCCAAATAAAATGAAAAATTACTTTGAAGAGAAATAAATTTTAGGTGCAATTTGCCGGTTGTCCAGCAGGTGACCTCATAACTCTGTCTCCTTCCGGAGCAGCCGAGGAACTTACTGATTCTGCTTGGAGTGAACCAATTAAAGTATTATATTATGTGATGTAAAATGTAAGACCATTTATTTTGGTTCAGTTCCAGCCAAAATGAATTAAGAAGCTCTGATTATACGACATAAATATTATTTATTACAACAAAATAATGACGTGGTGCAGTACGCGTTCCGCTACAGAGAGAAGATTAACAGCTGTTTGTGTGCTAATATACAGGACCAGGCACGTCGAAACACTCGCCGATCATTAAATCCCTTAAATATGGATAAACATCTGTACTGTTTCCTGTGAAACGCGTGAAAACAAATGAAAAACAAAATGAACTGAAACTCTGTGTGTGAAATATAACAGTTCCTCCTTGAAATACATTTAAGACTCAATATTCGTTCAAAACCTTCGTGTTGCATGCAGAGGCAGCAAAAGCTGAATATCCAACAAACATCAAACAGCAAACAAACTTTACTTATACTCGCCTCACAGACGTGAAAAATCTATAGATATGGAACGTGAAATGTCTGCTTTTACATAAACTAATGGAAAACAAATGATGTAACGATGTAATTCTTATGAAACGTGAATATATCCACTGCAGCGGAGAGTTCAGCTGTTTTGCGCCACCTGGCGGTCATTTCAGGGATGACTTTAAAAGGCCAAATATTTAAATCTGTCGCTGTCGCGGCGGTGAGTGTGACGGTAAAGCACATTCTGATCTCCTGCCTGCTGTACATACTGCACATGCAATGAATGTATATGGTGCTTACACAACACACGTAACACACTGATATCTCACATTACATACACATTACCAGCATTTTCCTTTCATTCTGTTAAGCTTCACAAAGCAGAGGTTTAATGTGTGTGTGTGTGTGTGTGTGTGTGTTTGTAGGTGCTATGAGGACCAGGAGCTGAGCCGTGATGATAAAAATATACACTATCGCTTTAAGAAAGATGGCGTGCGCCACACACTGATCATTCAGGAGGCCACCCTGGATGATACAGGAATGTACCACGCCTTCACCACCGGGGGGCACACTAAAGGAGAGCTGATTGTGGAGGGTAGATATCTGTCTGTCTGTCTCTCTGTACAGCTGAAGATATCTCTACTAAAAAATAACTTCCTTCCTACAGCTAGATATTTCACCCCGTGCCTGTCTCAACCCATGCTACCTTCTCCTCTCTCTCTCTCTCTCTGTCTCTCTGTGTGTCTGTGTCTCATCATCCCTGTCCCCCTGTCTGTCCCTCTGTCTCTGAGCAGAGAAGGAGTTGGAGATTTTACAGAGTATAGCCGACCTGACGGTGAAGTCAGCTGAGCAGGCCATGTTTAAGTGTGAGGTCTCAGATGAGAAAGTGACAGGAAAGTGGTTTAAAGATGGCGTGGAAGTTCTGGCGAGTGACCGCATCAAACTCACACACATCGGCCGGTAAAACACACACACACACACACACACACACACACACACACACACACACACACACTATTTTACTTATATCACAGCTATGTTCCAATAATTAAACACTGCCCGGCCAAAAAAAGTCACGTCCTGGATGTAAACTAATAGTTAAGAGTTTTCCATTGTGTAACTACTGTACTACTACTATTGTGTGATTACTGCAATGATTAATACGGTTCAGCTGCAACGAGTCATTTAAGCCTAACTGATGCAGTGCAGAGATGTGTCCTGAGGGCGTGTAGGTTGGGGTAAGAAATTTCCAACACATTATTAAAATCTGGAAGATGTGTGATCCGTCATCTTTGAGAAGAAATGTGGTCAGAAAAAAAAGAAATCAGTGAGCATGATGGGAGATCACTTAAATGTACAATAAAGCAACAATAAAACTCTCTTTACTGCTGTTTAATAGTGAAAATAAGAGCATTTCCTCATAAGGGACTCGGACTAAACAGCTGTGTAGCCTGAAGAAAACCACTCATCAGTCAGACTCGGCGAGATAAAAGGGCTTCAGTTTGCTATTATTTTTGACAGATACATGTAAATGTAATATCTTATATTTTTTGTTATTATATTTTAATAAACTGACATTTTGCTTTATTTGAGATTTCACTGACTGTTTCAGGAGATTAATGCTCTATAAGAAAAACCAAAACCATCTAAAACATAATTATAATATAAGTATGATAAATATTCAACAAAAATTAATTGAGAATTTTTTTCTTAGATATATAAGTGTGTGTGTGTGTGTGTGTGTGTGTGTGTGTGTGTGTGTGTGTGTGTGTAGGATTCATCGTTTGACTATTGATGATGTGAAGCCGAGCGATGCTGGTGATTACACGTTTGTTCCTGACGGCTACGCTCTGTCCATCTCCGCCAAACTCAACTTCCTGGGTGAGATTTTAGTGTCCATTCGTTATTTATTCATTATTTGTTCGTTATTTATTCATTATTTGTTCATTATTTGTTAGATTTACAATGGACATTTATAAAAACTGGTAAAAGATGATAAATGGTTTGATCTTTTGATCATGCCTGGGTTAGCATGTATTGAGAAACAGTTTCGTCTGCTACACTTTCATCTTTTTTAAAAGTTTAAGTGACAGTCAGTTATTTATTACATCTGGTATATTTCAGAACTTTCTAAAAAGTCATTTAAAATCTGTTCTCTTATTTATTTATTTATTTATTTATCTTATTTCCTGCTTCTTGTTTCTTCTCAGAAATCAAGATTGACTATGTGCCAAGACAAGGTGAGTAATGATCAGTTAATCAATATTAACCCTTTATTTATTTATTTATCTGTCTGTTTGCCCAGAATTCAACAGTCCAATTCATTTCTTCTTGTCTCGGTCTTTCTGTATATCTTTCTCTTCCTGTCTTTGTGTCTCTCAGAACCTCCTAAGATCCATCTCGATGTATCGGGTAACATGGTCTCTCAAAACACAATCATAGTTGTCGCTGGAAACAAGCTCCGCCTTGATGTTGAGATCACAGGAGAGCCTGCACCTACTGTGTGCTGGAAGAAGGGTGAAGAAGTATGTACACACACACACACACACACACACACACACACACACACACAGGTAATACAAATCTGAAACAGGTTTAAGACCGATTTGAGACTGGCCTGAGACCGATAGGAGACGCATTTCAAATAAGTCACATGTTTCCATTTGAGACTTACTGTTACTGTAAGACAGATTTGAAAGAGACTTGAGACGGATCAGAGACGAGTTGGAGACAAATCTGAGATGGATTTGAGAAAGATTAAAAAATACTTTATTTGTAACTGTCTTCTCCTCCTTCACAGCAAGTAACAGCGACAGAAGGGCGTGTCAGAGTTGAGACCAGGACAGGCCTGAGCTCATTCGTCATTGAGGGGGCAGAGAGAGACGATGAAGGAAACTACTGCATCACTGTGACTAATCCAGCAGGGGAGGACAAAGCTAACCTGTTCATCAAAATAGTGGGTGAGGAATAAACAACAAACAAACAAACACAAACTGTAAAGCTTCATCACCAGTGCGTGTGTGTAAACCTCACACATTTACGGCGTTATAACACTGTGTGTGTGTGTGTGTGTGTGTGTGTGTGTGTGTGTGTGTGTGTGTGTAGATGTTCCTGATCCTCCTGAACATGTGAAGTGTATCGCAGTAGGAGAGGACTGCGCTACTATCACCTGGGACGCACCCAAATTCGACGGAGGGGCCCCACTTAAGGGTAAAGTGACTTTTTGTAAAATAAAATACGATGATAGTGATCAGTGAGGGACGAATGGAAAATCGGTTTGGGAAGCTCAACAGAAACTTCGCCTTTTCTTCAGGTTATCTGATGGAGAGGAAGAAAAAAGGATCATCACGATGGACAAAGCTTAACTTTGACGTGTATGAGGACACAAAGTATGAAGCAAAGAGAATGATCGAGGGAATTCTGTATGAGATGAAAGTTTATGCCGTCAATGGGATCGGAGTCTCAGCACCAAGTGTCAACTCCAAACCTTTCATGCCAATCGGTAATAAACTCCAGCCATAAACTGCCGGTGTGTGTTGTAATCCCTTCATGATTGACTTGTGCTCTGATTTCTCTCCCTCTGCTTCCAAGCTCCTACTAGTGAGCCCACCAAGCTAACGGTTGAAGATGTGACTGACACAACATGCTCTTTGAAGTGGCTGGCTCCAGAGAAGATTGGCGCTGGTGGTTTGGATGGATACGTCATTGAATACTGCAAAGAGGGAGGTACGTACCATTTATAACTTGGCTCACAATATGTCTAAATCTGCATGACTGCTTGAGAGCCAGAGGTTCAGGTTACAGACAGACCAGGGAACTTGGCACTAAATCCATCACATGACCAGATGCCGCTGTTCGGTTAAGGGAAAGTGGGACAGCTGGACACGAGCAACTCCGGACAGTGTGACAGAGACTAGAACAGGATAGAACTGGACTGGTGGATCCACTTCACCTTGAAGAGCTCATGTACAGATCTGGCCGTTAAGAACGCACGTTTAGAAGCTGTGAATATGCCGTTCATTACCTGTAGGGGGCAGTCGTGTTTCAATCTGAAGTATTGTGTGTCTACTGTAGGATTACAGATTTATAAAATGTTAAATCTAGGCTCCAACAGAATAGTATATAAACTGAAAAGTTCTGTACATTGGGTTTTACATTTTGAGGTAAAGATTATGACATTCTAAGGACATCAAGTCTGGTAGTCCAGGTGTCTGAGACATTAACCTTTTGTCTTCATGTACTTCCTGACCACTGGGTCGGTCCCGAGGTAAATGTGAATGTTAATCTCAAGGCCAGGCTGCGCTTTCGTCTCTATGATGATGTGAAGGTCTGGGCGATGCGGTCAGGCTGATTAGATTAGCACCTCTGCATTTGAAAGACAGTGTTATGAGGATGAGATCAGGGCTGGGGAGCTGATTCCTGTACTGCACTATGCTTTGTTTAGATTGTCTCCACCTCTTTGTATCCGTCCCCCTTGTAAAGTATAAACTCTCCAGAGCGGAGTCATAAGATTTAGATTTGGATGACTACAGCGACACGCGGCGAGTTCTCAATAAAGAGTAACTTCTGCTGGACAGATATCCCAACGTCTCCTGGTCTCCGATTCAACAAAGGGGAAAAAGTTCACAACACTACCGAAGCCAAACGTGTTCTCTCTCTCTCTCTTAGGAGCCCACTGACAGCCAGCGACAGAGCTCATAAACATGTCGAGCTCAAACGCTAAATACTGATCTGTATTTATTCTTCATTTTCTTCTCTCATTCAGTGATGATTCTTCTTTGACTGCGCTTTCTCCATTCAGTATTATTATTATTAGTAGTAGTAGTAGTGCTGTGAATTTATTATTATTATTGTAACGCACTTGTGTGCAAAAAGACAAAGTACAACAAACACACACAAACCCTCCATGGACGCACACCTACAGTATGAGACGCGTGTCTAAATAAAAAGGAATATTTACGCTCAATGTATTTCACTTAAACTTTACAGATTAAAACCAGGAAAGTAGACGTGCTGAGCTTCAGTGATGCGGACAAACGGTCTAAGGAGGAAACGGGTGTCGTTATTTTACAAAATGTGAATATATTCAGTAAATGMATGAATTACACTCAAAGGATCAAATCCAACTATGAAGTCTGATTTAATTGATATCATTAAACATTTTATTTGTTTCTATTTATGTTTATGTTTGGTTGGTGAAATATATTTTAGACAGAGACGTCTGCTCGGTCGTGTTCATTCGTATTAAACCCCTCAGTTCTGCCGATTCCGAAAGCGTTTTGATAAGTTCACAGCTATTGTGAATGAAAGGTGAGAAGAGGGATTACAGTAACTGGGGGTTTGTATTGAGAGAGTCGATTATATATTAGTTTGTTGCATTTCTGGGGGTTTTATCGATAAATCTGCTCATATCTGCGCACGCGTTTATCAGCCTTTTGATCAAAACGCTGCCTTTTGTAAAGTGTAAGTACGAGCCGCGGGTTTACACACACTGATGAACAGCTTTATTTCAGACATAAATTTACAATCACATGCCGGCTATTACTTCCAGCCGAATAATGGATGAAATAATAATTCAATGCTGGACACAAACAGCAAAAAAGAATGATGATTATTATAAAAAGCTCAAAGCACTTCATGTGCATATAAGAATATTTACTTAAATATATAGTTTTTGTTCATTCATGTCTCCTGATGCTCAGTGTGGACACATTTTATCATAGTATCAGCCTACTATCATGAAATTAAATTCATTTTAACACCATTTAAACTGAGGCTTTGCCATGTCTTTCACTCTTTTGCAAAGACATTACAAGAACTATTGAAGAAACTTTTGATTATGTTTTATTATATCAACATCTCATGTTGGTTTAAATGCCAGAGAAAACATGTGAGTTTTGAGATGGGACTTACAGATCAGGTCATTAAGAATGAGCGCTTTTTCCCGTGAGATCCTGCAATTTGCCGCGCGACATGACGCGAGATCCCTCAAGCAACATTCAGGAATTAAAATAAATGTTTCTCACTGAATATCCACCAGATGGCGCATGGGGGGACTTTATCTAAAAACCAGACCAAGTACAATGAAGACTTGTGTATAATTATTTATCCTAAAACAATATCGTGTCCAATGCTGAAGCAAACATGAATTTTATTTTATTTTACAATA
>QMIH01001144.1:265113-275391 GCA_003987875.1 Clarias batrachus | reverse complement strand
ACCTGACTTTCCAACCAAACACTGATCAAACTTTCCGATCAAACAGTGATTAGATTTTCCATTTTATTCCCACTGATCACACTTCCCACTCTAATGCTGCTCCTGCCCATCAGACCCTGGAATCTATTTTCTATCGAAAACTGATTTCCAGTCTTACATTGATGAGACTTTTGTGTAATTAATCAGACGTCCCTATGATTCCCCATCAAATGGCCAAATGTCTAGATCTAATATCTTTTTTACTTTTAGATTAGACCAATTTTACTTTTCTGTCCAATCAAACACTGAATTCACCCCTAAACCTTTTGAATCAAAGACTAATTAGATCTTTGCTGTTAATCAGAATATTTGTTTCTGATTGCTACAAAAAACAACTTCCTTTAACTCTTATGAGAACTCTGATGAGACTGGAATGATTGATCAGATTTTCTAGTCCAAATATCATTAAAACTATCCTTCTAGTTGGAAACTGATTAGACATTTCTTTTTCTTGTGTATAAGATATTTGATTTCACACTGAATACATTTTCCAAGCTATATAAAAATAAATTTGATTTCCAATCTGAGGTTCGGGTCTAGCTCGGGTTCGGTCAGTAACAACTTGAATAAGACAATACGCAAAAATTAAGCGAAAGTGAAAGAAGTGCTAACTTGTGCAGGTGCATGATGGGAAATGTAGTCCTGCTGGCTGTGGTGGTGAGTGAGAAAAAGGTGCGATCCGTTATTAAGTTGAGGATTCACTGTGTAGTTCTGTGTAATTTAATCTCTCTTTCTCTCTCTCTCTCTCTAACAGACTCACACACACAGAGAAAGAAAGAAACAAAGAAAGAAAGAAAGGAAGGAAGAAAGAAATACAATATGTTTACATGTGGTTTAGTTGTATGTGTATTGTGTCCCTAAGTGGACACTGTGTGTGTGTGTGTGTGTGTGTTGGTGTTCTGGTGGTAATGTGAGCACTAACAGTCAAATACACAATAACATTTTACCCTCAATAACATCATAAAACATTTGATCACTAATGCACTGTTAAATCTCACACACGCTTTAACAGGTGATCTTGGGTAATCTACTCATGCTAACCCTGATCTAATCACACTAAAATCTGATCTAAACGCCTCCGAACCTGATCTAATTACCATAAACCTAATATAATCACCACAACCCTGATCTAATCACACGTAAAAATGTTTAACCTCCCTAAACATGATACAGTCACCTCTGATCTAATCATCATAAACTAGATCCAACCACGGCAATCCTGATCAAATCACCACTAAATCCAATCGAACAACCCTAAACGTAATATAAATCACACCATCCCTCATTAAATCACCCCTCAAAAGATCTAACCACCCTACGCCTGATCTAACGGTCATAACCCAATCTAATCGCCCTAAACTTGAGCCAATCACCTAAAACCTTCCCGCTAAATCCAAAATGTAAATCTGCACCATTATGTCAATAAAATATTTTCTTCAAATAATAACCACTCAACCACACTGCAGCAAATCTGAACCCTCCTACTTGACTCTTAAAATCAGGACCCTGAACATTAACATTAAATAAAAGCCACTAAAACCCCAAATGGGTAATTATATCCCCTAGCTGCCTACCAAACTTCAACACTGCTAATAAACACCAAACACTAGCTTTAAACTTTACAGCTAAGCCCTTAGCCACTGACCTGAAAACATTGACCTCTACATTAAAACTATAAACTATACTGAAAATGTACCTACATCCACTAACCCCCCAAACTGTTAGAATGACTCCTAAACCCTTAAATCCCAGACACTTTACACCACCTACGTCTAGGCATCTGGCAAACGTCCTTATCCAGAGTGACTCATTATACATATGAGCAGTTGAGGGTTAAGGGCCTTGCTCAAGGGTCCAACTGGGCAGTCATGGGATTTGAACCTGGGACCTTCCAAACTATAGGCCATTGCCTTAACCACTGAGCTATATCCCAGTCCAGCTATAGAGTATACAACTATAACCACTAAGTAAATAAGCGCTGGTTAGTTAGTTCAAATAACTCTTTAATCCACAGCATGAGTCCTGCATTTCCCCCACAAGCTCCTAAACAACTGCCTCAATTATGTGCAAAGACGTGCTTTAGTGCAGCTCCATTAACACACCAGAACACCAGCACATCCCTGTCTGTACGCTTTAGGCATCTGGAGGAATGATTTACTCGGTGTACAATTTAGTTTTGTAAAAGTTGATGTGCGAGGTTATGGTGAGAGGGTTGGAATGATTAGCCTTCACACAGCTCCATATTCAGAGTTGAGTTACGCACACAGTGAGAACTTACACTTTTAGATGCCACTCAAGACTTAAGCACAATCCGAATTATACATACGGAGGTGAAGTTCGTTTAAAATATTGACAAATATACAAGTCTAAGCAAATGTTCCTTGTCGGCTCAGTCAGCTTATCCTGCAAATCCTTCCCGAACAGGGGAGTACATAGATTTAACACAAACACTGATGATACTTTATTATTCAACAAATTAAAATAAAGTTTAAAAGTGTTATAAACCTACATCTCCCACATTTGTGATTTTATGATCTTGACTGAGTATCTTGTGGCTTTTGGTGTAATCTGCATCTTCAGTCCTTATTTTCTATCCCTGACTTTTTTCAGGCATAAAGGTGAGAGTCTGTGTTCAGAGCAGTGATCTAGATGTTTCTGAAAACCCTGTTTTGCACCTCATAATAATCAACAATTTAATTATCTGAATGTAGAAAAGCGCTTGAGCAGTGGTGTAACCAGACTCCGAAAATGACCCTCGAATCTTTGTCTTAATTCACCAACTCTGAGTATGTTTATTGTTTATTTGTTTACTGTGTGTTTGTCATGTATTTATTGTTGAGTTTGTTGTGGTGGTGGAAATGAGAATAAAGCTGATGTTAATGTTAAAGTGATGAAAGTGAAAAGAGACAGAGAGATACTAAAACACAGCAATAAACTCAATTTCTTCACAGATTGTTCACACACACACACGCACACACGCACACACACACACACACACACACACACACACACACACACACCTTTCCTCACATGTACCAGCGAGTATGTCTGAAGTTGCGGTTAATAAACCGAGGCTCATTTTGTGCATTAAAATCCTACAGCTCAGCAGTCAGAGAGTAGATGGATGTATTTGTGTGTGTGTGTGTGTGTGTGTTCTGATGACTAAAGTCTGTTTCAGTTTCAGTATAAACTCACACTCTGTATCACACACATCATGTGAAGAGACAGATCTGTGATGTTCTCCTCAATGTGTTTGTGAGATTTCATACAAGTTCTTCAGTGTTCTTCGCCTGTGGCAAAACAACACGTAGGGAATTAACGCTACTTGGATTATAGACTATATTTTATACACAGATACAACTTTGTAGAAACTGCAAAAACAAAAGGCGTTTTCTTTGGCACATGTCGCAATAGTGCCAATTTCATCACTTTTTTTTTTTTTTTTACAAACGATGTGTTCATAATTTTATAATCCTCCAAGTCTCCGAAATGATCTCCCAAAACTGTCAATATCCACTGGTTCCTAAACACTTCATTATGTCTTTAGATCTGTGTCTCCTGAACACTCTCCTTGGACCCATTGGACAGCAGCAGAGGCTCATTCTGAGAGCTGGGGGTGTGGCTTAAGCTCTTCAGTGTTCCATGGAAAGTCATCGCCATTGGGATTGGAATCGGTAACGGCGGAGATACAGATCCAGGATTAGTGGCATCAACAGCTGTGCCGGTTTGATTGCTAGACGAGGCCTGTTTTTTGCTGGAAGGGCTTGTTTTGTTGCCAGTTTGCCCGACCCCAATGTTGAGTCCTAGGACATTGTTGTTAAAGTGGTGAGGTTTGTAGTAGTGATTAACATGATCGGAGCGCCCAATGTTGGGCAGGGTGACGATTTCAGGGTCATGGATCCGAAGATTTGGTCCAGGTCCACCCCCAGTTCCTGGTCCTGCCCCAGAGTGAAGGGTAGAACCACCTGCAATGCCACTGACACCCCCTGGTGGTCCCATTTCATCCTCAACATTGATGATCTCAATGGCACGGGCAGGACCATGATGCTTGTGCAGCTGATGTTGCTTTCTCAGTTTGTAGAAAACCACAAGCATCACAGCAGCCATGAATGTGATGGCCACAAAGCAGCCAATTATGATCTTTGTTGTCTTCATTACATCCTCAAGACCTGAAAGATTAGCAACGTCAGTGATGGAGACTGTGAACGGGCGCTCTGGAGCACGAGTAACATGAGGTGACAGAGATGATGGACCAGATCCTGAAGGCCCTGATGACCCTGAAGGTGTTGTTGGTGCTGGAAAATGGATTAAGGTCTCATTGACAAACTGCCGAGCAGAGCCATGACCATCTTGCCCCGTCTCCACAGTTTCCACAGTGACGGTTGTAAAGTAGCTGTATGGAGTGCCAGGATCAGAAGCAGACACATTGAGGACAGCAGTTGCCGTGGTGTTTCCGGCTGAGTTGGTTACCATGCAAGTGTATGGCCCGGTATCCTGCATGGTAACATTAGTGAAGTTTAGTGTGCCATCATGTAACACTGAGATTCGTACTTTGTAAGCACCATGGGTCATCAGGGTTCCATTAGGGGTCAACCAGTTCACAGAGGTCATGGACGTCCCAGTCCGGCATTTCAGTTCCGCTGCCATTCCCTCAGTCACATTTAGGTCAGTTGGAGGCTCTACAATGACTGGGGCATAGCAAGTGAAGTCTCTCTGATCCAAGTCACCAATGTAGCGTCCTTTGGTGCCAGGCGGAGAATGGCAGCGGGCACAGCAGGTGGAGTTATCTGGCACAGTCTCTTTCAACCACCAACTAAGCCATAGAACATCACAGTTACAAACCCATGGATTGTGGTTCAGGTGAACCCTTTCAAGCTGTTGCAGTGGTGTGAAAAGATCATGGGGCAGTGAATGCAAGGAATTGTGGGATAGATTGAGCTCTTCTAGGTTCTTCAGGTCATCAAAAGCATTGCGTTCAATCAACGAGATACGTGAATGCATAAGCCACAACTTGCGTAGTGAGACAAGACCTTGGAATGATCCTGGACGAACTACACCTAGCTGATTCCCAGAAAGTTCAAGTTCCTCTAGTTTCACAAGTGGTGTCAAGTTTGGAACATCTTTCAATCCACACATTCCCAAATTCAGGAACCGAAGGTTGACTAGTCCTTCAAAGGCCGCCTCTGAGATGAAACTGAGCTTTCGGAGTTCACCGAGGTCCAAACGACGGAGGGAAGGGACGCGATGGAAAGCATAGGCTGGAAGTGTTTCTATTGGATTATTTCTCAGCCAGAGTTCACGCAGTTTACTGAGATATTCAAATGCTTGCGATGGAACCAATGGCAGGCGATTATCGAAAAGCTCAAGTGTAATGAGGTTTGGGAGGCCATTAAATGCTCCAACTTCAATCTGACGAATTTGATTCTTTGACAGCTGAAGAATCTCCAGGTGGCTCAAGTGTTTAAAGGTGTCAGATTTGATCATCTAGAGAGAGAGAGAAAAAGAGAGAGAGAGAGAGAAAGCAACATTAGTAAGAGAGATATAAATTTAAACAACACACAAATACATTTTGTTTTGTTGGCATAATCTTAGTTATATCCATTGTTTGGCATTGAAATGGCCACCTCATTAGCTATTTATCAACTCTAGCTAAATGAAAAAAGTCTAGACCACATTCTCTTATTTTTGTAAGAAGCAACGATAAGTGCATTTAACTTTTAGCTAATTAATAACATTGTTAATCAAAAACACAGGCTGTTAATCATACAACCACCAGATCTGTGTCTGATTCAAAGAAACAAGTTGTGATTTAAATGATTTAAATTGTTTTTTAAACAATTAAATCAGATTTTCCTTTGAAAATTACCTCATGTTAGGATTTAAAAACGAGAAACTGGAAAAAATTTGCATAGACGCTCCCTCAAAACATATCAAATGCGATGATAAATGCTGAGTAGGGCAGGATGTATGAAAATGTATAAGGTCTTCATATTAATTTAATTGTGAACATTTCCTTTATATTCATTCAAATATTTTGTATGAATATTCATTAATATTTAGATAAAAATATTTATGAACCTGTTCAATCTTGAATAAACAAAAAAATATTAATATTATTCTCTATATGAAATTTAAGAAGTATATTAAGCATTAATTCAAATAAACTAAAATGACAGAGAAAATCAATAAGAACTATTTAAAACTAGACTCGGATAACAACGTGCACCAGATTACTGTACAATACGAACACATGGACAGTTGCATTTAAATCTACATCTAAAAAACACAAAACACAGTGGATAGCTCTCTCAACAACTGTCCTCAAAGATGTTTATGTGGTCTAACCATTCTATACCAGACCTCTTCCTCAGGGAGGGACTGTTCAGGCCTGAATTCGCTACAAAGTGAAGCGCAAACATGGATTCTGATCTTCTATTTGAAAGTGATTTTATTGCATGTTAGCCTACACAAGTTAGTCTGTTAAAATTAGCAACATGAACTTTAACTTGGCCACCGTGACATGCAAGAGGGAAGCTTTTCACCCTGCAACAAGATAGATCTTTCAACTTATAAAAGTGCTTTGAAGGTTCTGTCATTGGATAGAACCTTACACTGAGTTAATAGGTTACTAAGTAAGTAACCTGTAAGTGGCATCAGTCAAACACTGTTGCAAAGGGGTTTTTTGTACCAGTTGGAAATGTGCAGAAGGCCCATCACAGTAGAATAAACAATAACTGATAGCATCATGAAGCACCTGCTGCAGGCTCTGCTGTTAACATTACAGCTCCGGTAACAGACGACACCCACCCTGACTATAGCAGAGAACTCTGAACTCCATGATGGTGACAAAGATAACATGTCTCACCAATGGTCTTACAGTCTTATGTAAAAGTTTGGGCACCCCTTGATAAATAACAGATTTTGGATGTTAACACTCTCTTGGAAATGGAAAAATGTACAATATTTTCAGCAAACATTGATGCATAGTTACTTCTTATGCCATAAATTGAAAAAAAAAAAAAAAAACATTATGGCACTGTGCAAAAGTTTGGGTCACCTAAGGCCATGTCCACACATAGTCGGGTATTTTTAAAAACAGATTTTTCTCTGCAGTTTTCGCCTTTCGTCCACACGCAAACGCCGTTTTGAAAACGGAGCTTTTGGAAGATTGTTACAACAAGCTGAAATCTCTGTTTCCCCTGTTCACACAGCAACACTGAACACGGAGATTTTGGCTGGTTGTAATCTTGTGCCAATGATGTAATTGTCTGTGTGCTCATCTCCCTGATTTGATGTCAGCTTTGTTTATGAGGATATTTTGTGCAATAACAGACTAATGTACAGTAAACTAGTGACTGTTAACGTTGTGTACTGGACTTTTAACATGCGTTTACTCACACACGCGCACTTACTCACACACTACGTTCATGAACAGTGGTGTCTGAATGTCCTACTAAGCTCACTGCTGCTACACACTGTACAACACTGTGACGACACACAGACCCCGCAGACAGCGCCGGCGGTTTGGGACGAGACCCGGTCAGACTTCTACAAAGCGCAACTTTTTGTCTGCGCTTCTGATTGGCCCCGTGTCGATTAAGGAGGCTCCTAAAAGCGCTTAACAGGGCGTTTTGCGTTTTCAAGTGGACAAAGATATTTTTAAACCCTAGGTCATGTGGACAGATTTATTTTTAAAAACGAAGAAGAAAAAATCTCCGTTTTTAAAAAATCCCCAGCTACGTGTGGACATGGCCCAAGTTCCAGAGTCTCAGATTCTTTTTACAAGGTTTCAGACCTTAATCAGCTCGTTACATTAGTAACAGACAACAGCTGCCATTAGTAAATGCCAATTTCAAAGCTTTACAAATACTTTGCCTCTTCAAACCTTGTGCACACACTTGTGGACACTCAGTAATTTTAGGTAAATTACTAGTAATCTTCGCTAAAGCTGTGTGTGTGGAAAGTCTCATGGCATATTTAATAATATTTAATAGGTGTCAGAAGAAGCTATTGTGATATGTTTAATGACAGTCTTAATATGTCTTCTGTTTTTGTCTGTTAAAAAAAAAAGCTTGGTGTTATTTTGACCCAGCAGTTGGTTTATTCTTTGGAGAACTTTCTGGATTCTTCACTTCTGACTGGATCATGCTCAGAGCACTCAGTGTTTTATGGTAAGTTAATGTAAATTTTTACTTTTTTTAGTATCTTGTGGTAGGAGCAAGCGTGTTTTATAGTTTAAAATAAATGTTTTGATATTAACATTGTGTGGGATAAATATTTTTTCCCATTCTGTTTTGTTATTCAAAAAATGAGAAAGCGTCAAGGATAAGTCGTAGCCTTAAAACAAACTTTTTCTTTATCCTTATAAAATATTTATTATAAGTTCATATAAATTCACCATTAAATATCATATTCATCTAGTGTTTGTTGAGAATTTGAAAAGGGGTGAATGTTTTTTTTTATTATTAAATCCAGATGGAGCGCGGTATCCTGTTATCCCTCACATGTTAAATAGTAAAGTAAATTAGTCAGAAATATACACTAAATTCATGTTCACGTTATGTATTTTTGTGTATTGACATGAGAAAAAATGTTTTGTATTAAATGCATGTGTAGCTGTACGTCCTTAACAAAAATGCTGAACGTAAATGTTAGTTATATTGCAACACTAAGTGATGCTGTATAATCCACAGGTYGYCCAARATSYTGAGGATGATATCTGCAAAATATGGAGATGACTGGAGCATTGTTCCATGTTGTGTTCCTTGGGGATGAGACAAGAGGGACCTGACAGACCTTTTCCATTGTTGGAGGCACTTTGGTGGATACAGACTCTTTGATGAAGGCTATTTTTTCTTTTTGTCATTGATGTTAAGAAGTGTCTTCTCACCTGGGAGTTTCTCCAGCATACTGTAGTTCAGATTGATGGACACGAGTACTCATCTCGTGTCATAAGATTTTTGAGGAAAACAGTTTTTTCAGCCAACATTTAATCAATAATATTTTTAAAAGTTATTTTTGTTTTTAATGTCATTTTTGAAGGAAATTAAATAGTAATAGTTAAATAACGGATAGTTAAAATATTAAGACGGGAAATAATTGTCATGTGGGTATTATAAGATTTGTATTAAATGCAAAAAAATGCAATTCAAATCAGACTTACAGGGGTCTCTTGTTTTTGTTTTACAGAGTGTTTATGTGACAGTACATTTATTTTATATTTAACAAATGGTCATCTTAAGATTATATGGTTTTGTCTGACATTTTGGTAAAAATTAAGTTATACACATTTTCTAACTCTGTGACAATCTATTTACATTATGTGTCTTTTTTTGGAAATAAAAAAATCAAATGGAATGTGTCAACCCAGCAAGAGTGTTAATTTTAACTTGGGTCAAATAAAATAACCCAGCACTTTACTAATTTAACCCAGCAAGAGTGTCAGTTTAACCCACTGGTTGGGTCAGATGAACAACCTAGAAATCTGGGTTAAATGGTACAACCCAGCACTTGGGTCAAAACAACCCAGCGCGCGTTCTGTCCAATAGTGACCCAGCAGCTGGGTTAGGGTTGGGTTGTTTTTTTAACCCAGCAGCTTTTAGAGTGCACGTGCATACTTTTTTCTTTTATTTCCAAAAAGTAAGTTCATTTTATACCAGAAAATAACATTTGACATTTAAGTAGATGTCCGTACAGTAGAGACTTTGACGATCTTTAAACGACGACTCAAGATGTATCTGTTCTTCCACTACTTGGACTAACACAAAATCTCTCCCGCAAAAAAATCTCTTCCCAGTTGTGTTTGACTAATGGCACTTAGTTATTGACCTAGTAACCCAGTGTAAGCATCTATCCAGTGATGTAAACTTTTTCTGTAAGTCGCTCTGGATAAGAGCGTCTGCCAAATGCGTAAATGTAAATGTAAGTACAGTAAACTTTTAGACACAAGTAAGGTGACTTAAACTTTAAAGTAATTTTCTGGTAACATAATTGTATTTTTACTCAGAATGTCACATTCTTTACACTTTCTATAAGACTGCATATTATAAATGTTAGTACAAACTGCTTACATGGCATAGTACAGGGAGTACCATATTAGATACCTGCTGAACTCTGCTAGCCACTGTGGTACACAATAAGTAGCATTCTAAAGAACCTCACTAAAGTATTGTGTAATGACCTTTAGAGGGATTTAAATACTATAACATGATCTACTATATAAATATTACCATTAATATT